>JBBMKA010000009.1:12442930-12471682 GCA_037833695.1 Sechiopsis laciniata | reverse complement strand
CTTGAGTAATTTTGTCTTCCACGACTTCTTGATGAACTAGTACTTGAAGTACTATCATCGAAATTTCTTTGATTGAAATTTCCTCTACCGCGTCCTCTACGTCCACGATTATGACCACGTCCTGCTTGACTACTTTTTTTCTTGATCATATTCTTTTTCTTTCAACTGGAACTTTGATTGGAAAAGTTGCTCAGTTGTTTGTTTGTTCTTCTTGAAAAGCTTCTCCTCATGAGCTTGCAACGTATCAACGAGTTGATCAATTGACATCGTACTCAAATCTTTTGATTCTTCTATCGCTACAACGATAAAGTTGAATCTTTCCTCCAATGAGCGAAGTATCTTCTCAACTACTTGCTCATCATTTATTGTCTCACCATATCTCTTCATTTCATTTACTACTGCTAGTAGTCTTGAAGTGTAATCTGAAATTGATTCAGACTCTTTCATGTGTAGTGATTCATAATCACCTTTCAATTTTTGAAGGCAGGTCTTCTTTACACGATCTACTCCTTTGTATGTATTCTCCAAAATTTTCCATGCTTCTGACGCAGTAGTTGCTTCAGAAATCTTCTCAAAATTTGTATCATCAATTGCTTGATGAATAATGGTGAGTGCCTTTTGATCTTTCTTTCTTGTATTTTACACAGCTTCTCTTTGAGCATGACTTATGGCGACGTCATTTTTGGGCTCGTCATAGCCTCTATCAACAATTTCCCAAACATCTTATGAACCAAGTAGTGCTTTCATTCGTATACACCAACTACTATAATTTTCCTTCGTCAGCCGAGGCACTTGGAAAGGAACCATATTGTTGTTTGCCATTTGCAAAAACAATTATCTTCTTTCAAACTCAAGCTCTGATACCACTTTGTTGGAAGCGTGTTATAAACACCCACAAAACAAAGAACCAAACAAGGAAAATAATTCACTTGTATTGGAGAACTTTTCTTACAAAACTACAAACTTGATTCACGCTTTTTCTCTCAAACTTACTTCTCTTTTATTGATGTTTGATACTAAATGCTTGATATTTCAATTCATACAACATATCCTATTTATAGGATTACATGGAAAGATCTAGATCTATAACTCACACATCTAGATCTATAACTCTCTCTTTAAATTACTTTTAACTTCATTTTATTACATGCATAACTCTCATTTTAACTCAACAACATTAAAATGTAAAACTTATATTTATTTAATTTCTTAACCTCCTAAATTGAATTTTCATGTTTAACTTTTAACATATCAAAATGTAATTGAAATTAAAAGAAAAAAAAAAAGCATTTCAATAATTTTAATTGAGAAGCAATAATGTAAAACAAGATGAAATCATTCTCTAAAAATAAAAATAAAAATAAAAACCGCAACGAAAAACATATTTAGATCTGGAAATCAAAGCAACAACAATATTATATTGAAAAAAGTAATATTTTTACAATCCTTAAAAAAAAAGACAAGGAAACTCAAAGCATCGCATATTTATGAGATCACGTGCTTTTTGTTCCACTTCGGAATCTATCGCAGGCGATCATTTCAATCTCGCCGGAAAATTTCGATCACCGGCTGTCGCTCTCCACCGTCACCGCTATATTCAAATCCAAACGCAACCCATTTTCCTCCACCACTTCCTTTCCCTTCCCACGCCGTTTCACAACCGCCGTCGCCGGCGCCTCCGCATCGATTTTCACCTCCGCTGTGGGCGCCGCCGTCTCTTCGTCCTCTTTCTCTTCCTGATCCGCCGCCGCCGCCGCAACCACCGCACTCAAATTCTTTGCCATCATTCCTCTTTTCACTCCGAAATAATCCGCCGCTTGTTTTATCCGCCGTAAGATGACGTAAAATTCCTCCACCTCTTCGTCCGTCGGCTCCTCCGCCTGCGCCGGCGCCGTCTCGGGCTGCTTAATCCTCTTTTTGCAAATTCCGCCGCCGTTCTCCGGCAGTCCTTTTCTCTTTTCCGTTCTCATTTTTCAATTTTTGCCTTCGCCTTGAAAAAAAAGGAAAGAGAATTTAAGAAAAGAAAAACGAAGAATCATGTTTGAAGAAAGAATAGGTATATTAATGGGAATATAAAGAGTAAGGAGAAAAAAAAGTAATAAAATAAAATAAAAAAGAAAAAGAAATGATTCTGTCAGAAAATATTTGAAGGTATGAAAAAAAATTTTAATTTTAATTTTTTTAATAAATTCAATTCTTCGTAGTGGAATTCAAAAAGAGAATTCTGTTCTTGTTGGTGTTAAAGTCCAATCTTCAATAAATTGTGCCATCCATTGATGTGAATAAACCTAACTTAGATTATACACCATGGATACAGTTGGAAATTTCTCATATGTAATGTATTTCATAACTTTTTGTATATAATAAGTTTATATGTTTTTTTAAAAACTATCTATCAAATTTAAAGATTAAGAAAAAAAACAAGTAAAAAAGAAAAAAAAAAAAATAGTCTATGAGAAAATATTTGAAGCCATAAAGGAGACTTTTTTTTTTCTTCCTTTTTTTTTTTGTAAAATTCAATTTTTTTGTTTGTTTGTCTCTTTATTTTTTACTTTTAAATTCAATTTATTTCTTAGGTTCTTTTTGGTGTGAATAATAAATATATTTTTAAAGGTCAGATTTTCGATAAACTACCATCTGTTGGTGTGAATAAACTGATTTTGTTTATACATCATAGTAATGGGCAATTGGAAATTTCTTGTATTAGATTTGTACATAAAGTATTCATAATTTTTGTATATAATAAGTTTACAAGTTTCTTTTTTATAAAAATATTTATAAAATTTATGAATTTTAAATTTTGTATTTACCTTTTATTATTAATTTTAAAACGTTGAATATATCAACTTTTAGAGTAGACCAATTATGTTCTTTTCTAAACAGGCATCTACTATGGTCTAAACTAGACAAATCATGTTCTTAAATGTGGTTTTTAAGTTTTTAAAGTTCAAAAGTAGCATCAATTAATTAATTAACTTTTTATTTTATTTAAAAGCATCTGGGGTAAGAATTTAAAGTTATGATCTTGATTACTAGCTTATAGTTTATGGCAATTAAAACTTCAATTTTATGATTTTGATAGCAAGTGATTCATCTGTACCATTTTAAGTATTTTTTTTTAGATTTAAAATTAATATTTAAACTGGAATTTATTGACCAAAGAAAATTAGGGGCCAAGCAAAAAAATTTTTCCATGCAGTAAATGGACAAATTAGGATGACTTTGGAACAGTGAGTCAGCCTTTTCTATTGCTTGGAAAATTTGGTGCAAAACAAGATGGAGACCAAATGTAGCATTGGGAAGCACATCTAGATTCCATGTCTATAATAATGTCAATTTTTTTATTTGTGATGTGTTTGTTTTTTATAGAAAAGAGTGAAGTGGAGTAAAAGAGAATGAAGTGGTTAATAGTAGTCTGAAGTGAATAACTACTCGTTTGGAGATTGAAGTTAATAGTAGTGGAGTAATCAATTACTTGTTTGGAGATTGAAGTTTATAGTAGTTGAATGATAAATTTGATGTGAAGTTTAATAAAATTTAATGTGAAATTAGATAAAAGAGGTTAAAGAGTGGTTAAAACTAATTAATAATGATCGAATGGGTCGGTGGCGCAATTGGTTATCTGGTTTGGTGTTCATCCATTTCCATTCCATGGTCATGGGTTTAATCTCTAGAATTGATATTTGTAATCTCCTTTCTCCAACTTGTACTAAATTTTTTTTTTAATAATAATTGTTTACTACAAAAAAACAAACAAGAGATTTTTTATGAGTGGTTATTATTTTCAAATTCTCATGTCCAAAAAAACAAATATACCATAAGAATTTGAATGTATGACTATTATTTTCAACAAAATTACATTAGTATGAAAAGTACTTTAGTTTCTTTTCTAATTTCATACTATTCGCATGTTAGGTTTATTTTAAATTATTTATGAACGTATAACACCTATATTTATTTAAATGTAGCATCCAAATACATTAGTTTTTTCTTCTTCTTCTTCTTATTTTTAGAGTTTACAATCCATGGATAGAAATTAATTATCTAACAAGTCAATAATATAATAGTTAACTAGTTGAAGTATATTTAAGTTGGTCAAATAAGCAATTAAAAGTTTATGAAAGCATAATATCTTTTTATTAATATATATTTTTAACAAACTATCCCAAGAACTTAAAAAAAGTATCTAAATGCCATAGTTTGAACAATTCAATGTCATAGTGATGTTATTTCATCTTATTTTTAGAAGGTATATTACTATTGGGGCAAAACATAAATACCTATTAAACTCGATTGAATCCTACAATAATTGACATGTATCTTTAAATAGGTCATTCCCATCGTACCAATTATTTTATTTAATAGAAAACGTTAATGTCAGCAAAATAAGAGAAGGAGAGAAATGGTCTTAGTCTTATGGTCGGCATCATTGAATCCAATCACACCTTTAACTTCATTTTTCTTTAACCGAAAGTAATATAAGGTCGAATCACCAATTGGATTAAAAATTTGATAAATTGATCATGTCAAGTTGAAAATTTAAAGAACTAAAGTCAAATTTTAATTATTTGGGCAAAAAATGGTAAAACTTTAATCATTGCACCAGTAGTTCTACGATTACACAAATGCTATAATTTATGTAATGTATATCACGTGATGTTACTACTAAAACTTAACCGATCAATGAAAAATAATATAAAAATGCAGTTGAAACTATCATAAGCTTTTTTCAAAAAATACTTCAAAGAAAACCTAAGAGCATCTTACTTCACACTTCCAAACGTTCGATTTCATTTAGACAAAGCATCTTACTTAATAACAAAAAGCACTTTATAATAATTTAATCTTGCTATATTATTATTATTTTGATATCAATGACTAAGACCTCGTTTGATAAGTAGTTTATTTTTAGTTTTTTATTTTTAAAATTTAAGATTACAATAACTACTTTATCATATGTTTTTTCTTACTTGAAAACTTACGTCTTACCTATATTTTTAGAATTCAAACCAAAATTTAGAAACAAAAAAAGTAGCTTTCAAAAATTTATTTTTGTTTTTGAAAATTAATTAGCATTCACATACTTTTTCAAGAAAAGATAGACACATTGTAGAAAAGATGGAACACATTTTAGGAAATTTGAATAAGAATAAACTTAAATTACAAAAACCAGATGGTTATCAAACAAGACCTAAATATGTCTAATTATAACATTTGAATGTCAAAGAAATCAATATAAAATTAATTCATAACTAAGTAGTCACCATTAATTGAATCTATCACTTTCTAATTTTCAAGACTCTCTTGACCACTAGGCTACTTATGATATTGATTCTACTATATTTGATTGTCAAAATATTTTTAAAATATTATATTTTTTATAAGTAGCGAACAATTTATTGAACTCATTCGTCCTAAACACTTCATCATGGATGATAGTTGATATCTAAGCTGTATTTTGGATACAACCTTGACATCTTAAACCTAAAAGTTAACTCCTCATTTTTATTTTTAAAAATAATTCATCCTAGTAGAACAGCCCCTAACAGTTAACTCCTCATTTTTATTTTTAAAAATAATTCTTATTTTTAATCATTCATTTATAATTACTCAATTATTTTTTTTAATATCCACTACTCAATTATTTTTAACCACTCATTTTTAATTATTCCTTTCAAATCAATTAAAATAACTCATTTTTAACCATTCATTTTAATTTTTTTTTTTTACTACTAAAAATAACTACTCATTTTAAATCTACATTCAAACAAGATTTTGACTCTAACTCTTTTACACAAAAACTACATCCAAACGAGTTTTTAACACAATTCTCAATTTTTAACTACTTAATATAACTCCTTAACCTAAATCCTACCTAAATATGTCAAACAAACATCCCATGAAGGTGGTGTTCATTTAGAATTTAGCTTAAAAAATTATTTTGAGTAGTTAAAAAAATTGAGAAATGTAGCAAAAAAAACTCATTTGGATGTAATTTTTGTGTAAAAGAGTTAGAGTCAAAACCTTGTTTGGATGTAGATTTAAAATGAGTAATTAAAAAAATGAATGATTGAAAATGAGGGATTAAAAATAAATTATTTTGATTGATTTGAAATGAATGATTATAAATGAATGGTTAGAAATGATTGAATAATAAAAAAATGAATAATTAGAAATAATTGAATAGTAACAAATGAATTATTAGAAATGAATGATTAAAATGAATAGTTATTTTTAAAAATAAAAAAAGAGTTAATAAATACTTGTTTGAATGTAAGTTTTTGAGCAAGAGTTAAAAAATCCTCCATCTAAATCCTCTTTAAATATAGAGGACAAACACCCCCAGGAGTTGTATGACAATTTCACATGAACTAATCTGTATATAATAAGTCACGGTATAAACTGGAGAAGAGGTCGCAATCAGCAGCCTAGAATTATTTAAGCTGGAATAGGTTGACGGATAATCTTATTAAATAGTATCATAAGAAAAAAAAGAAGAAAAAAAAAAGCTGAAGCTGAAGCTGGTCGACTTAATTTGGAAGGTTCGACGAAATTCCTTAAATCCATGAATTCAGGACTAAAAATACACTTTCTCATATTTTAATTTTTATCATCTACTAAATGTGCTAATACATAATGTGGCGATTTTCCTAAGGACCGTTAGGCTATTTTCCCCTTAGTTAATTACTCAAATTCCGCATTGCAATTCGAATTTCAAAACCCATAAAAAAAAAAAAAGAAAGGGTGAAGAAACAACCTCCATTCAACAAAAATTAAGGAGATGCTGCTTCCAATCTGGTGCAATTAAACAGTCAAGTTCCATTGTTGCTATCCTCATCAAAGGCCAGTTCACACACAAGAGCAAGATGATCACTGCCCCATTTCTGCATGATAGAAGAAAAAAGGGAAATGCTAAGTCATAAGGTTTTGTTTCAAAATGAAAAAGACAATTGAAACTCACATTAGGATGTTAAAATGTTAAAAAAGGTTTTCATATATCTGCTTAATCTGTCTTTCTATGAAATTATTGGTAAACTAATCAATCTCTCAAAGAATCTATAACAAACCGAAGGAAAAGAAATGTTGTAGCGTCATGCATTTTGTCCCATAAAAATAGTTGAGGTGCATCTAAACTAATAGGTACAAATTTGGCAACTTAAACAATGGTCGAGGCAAATGGAGAGTTTTCCTCATACAACCAAAAAACACAACTTAATTACAGTTATATTTAAAACAGTTAATGGTTCCTTTTGGTAAGTACCTTGTTCGGAAGTCCCCCGGTTCTCTCCAATGCATCAACAGACAATGTTTCCAGAACCCTAACAGGGGCAAGTTCTTCCGAGTGCCTGCGATATTAATCAAAGCCAGTAATCAAAGTTCTCATGGTCAAAGCATGACAAAAATTGTTTTGAACTGAAAGTTTGTATACCATATATAATCAACAGTTCCCATAAACTTCGAGTGGAATGAAGTTACCAATGGTTCTCCATTAGCATCTCTTGTTTTACAACTTCCCTGAAAAATTTAACCGATATGGGATGTAAGAGAGAGTAAACTAAACTAATATTGTAGCAAATAACTCTGCACTCGATTTCAAAAAACCAAAAAAGTTATAAACAATTCGGGAGTTGAAACACAAATTATTTTCTTGTATTTTACCATTTATCCAAACATATGATGAACGGTAAGACTCCTTTTTACTTTTTATTAGTATATATAAATTATATTATTATTATTATTAATATATATATATATTAAAAAAATACTTCCAAGCAATAACTTAATATAAAAATTGCACACTGCACCTCTCCTTTATAATACCACAAAACCTTAATTTATATTTTTCTTACTTCCCACTTTGAAGTGTTGGATTTCATTCAGGCAAGGCATCTTTACTTTAATACAATGCTAGACAGAACTAACAGCCCACTTTCAGAACCCGTTTATTATGCTTTTGACTTTTCAGCCATTACTCATTTCTCGCAGACCTTTGGCACAAAAAGGTAGTCTCCGTTCCCAATCATTTACAGTGGCATTTGCTCCTTTCCACTTGCAAACAAATTTCCTAAATTTGTTACCTCCGTGGGAGAGCAGTTTCTGTGTAACTACTTTAAAGTTTCCTTTGGGATGATTATTTGTTAAATATTTAATTTTGAATTCATCTCTGATCATTGATGTTATCTCTTTCATTGAAAAGTTTAAACTTATGGTTCTTAATTTACATTTTTAAAACAAACCAGTCAATGGAAATCAGACACAAACACAATACATATCAACACCTAATTCTCCATTTTAACCTTGTACACATGCACGAATCTACACTACTTAAAACAATGATAATTTAAGAAGATCGAACATCTTACAGGAACTCCATGGTAAGCACTCGAAAGCTTTAAATGGTGTTGAAGACAGGTAACATTCTCACTGCCAGACGCAATCCTTATTTCCTCGTCACTCCATCTGAAGGAACTTGAAGCTGAAAAATTGGACCTAGCCAATAGATGATGATGCATAAGAAGAACGCTAAATATTAACCAATATTCATATCTGTCATATGATCCAAATAACATCAACACTTCATCTTGTAATCCTCTGTACTCAAAAGCAAAACTTTTTCACATAGTTACTGTAACAAGTTACTATTTCCGAAATCTTTTTACCAAATCTTTTTCTTCTACTTGCTTATATTCTCTGGAATATTTTGATTTAATAATTCTAAAAGAAACATTTTAGAGATCACTCGATTTTCATTTTCATTTCTAAGATGACTAGAAACATTCATATAGATGAACTTGTTAATGATTGAAGGTGGAGGGCCCAAGCTACAAAAGACACAGAGATAAGCCAGTGGAATCCAATTGCTATTAGCAACTGTCGTTATGAAGTTGTCGTGTACTGTGTATATAGGGATATTTAACTCCAGCAGTATTTTCACAACATTCATTGCAATAAAGGCATCTTTCTGATGGATGAAATTGACGAAGGTAGAGGTCCCTGTCTTCCTATGATCTCTCTTATCTGAAGACACTCTGAGAGTAACCCGACGCTTCTTCTTATGAAGTCTATCATAAACCCAGATATAAATAGGCTCCATTTTATGATAATCTTGAACCGTTGTAAAGTAACTTACTTTATATGTTACAGCTCTTCCCTTAGCAAACGAGACCCAGCCTATAAGGCTTATCAACCTGATCAGGTTTTCCATTTCAGGATATAGTTCCTTGAAGAACTTAAAGCAGACCTTGGCAAGACTGAAGCATTCCTCATTTAGCATCTGATGCCAATGCCATGATGTTCTATTTATGGACGTTGTGCTAGTATATAAAACATGCAATGCTTAATTGCGTGGTGGGTAGAAGTATCGGCTATATTGGATTGAGAAAATATACATATTTTAAAAGGAATATAGTGCAACGAAGTTTAGGCATACCATCTGGTACCCTCACTCCCAAATCTGAAAGCTTCACGTGGTGATACAAAATCAAGTTGCCCTGAAATCCTTTTGCGATCATGCAGTTGGATATCAAGCTGCTCACACGCCAAAATACTTTGAAATGAAATTCCAACCATGGAACACATAATAAAGAAATTCAAGCACGTCATGCCTCAACAATTCCAAAAAAATAAAATAAAAAAAATTGCCAGGTAAAACTAAAACTAACCTCCGATGAAGCCAAAAATTGGTATATTGCACTCTGATCATTTGAAAAAGGGCAAGATAGACACAAGACAAGATCAATTGCTAATATGGTTGAAATTGATGTGGTAGGAGAAATCCTTTCCAATGAACGAGAACTACCTTTGGTATACTATTCAGATCCCCAGCCAAAACTACAGGTATGTTTCCCCATTTTTGTGAGAGGCTATGAGCCTTTTCAAGAAGCAGTCTGACCTATACCAAAATTATGTAACAAAAGCAATGCACTGAGATGCCTATTTTTTCTTGAAGGGAAATTTAAATAGAAAATAAAGAATATTGCATGCCTTATCTAACCATCCTGAAAAAATTAACAATAAAAGAAAAAGAGAGAGAGAAAGTGAAAGAGAGTGAGAGAAAGAAAAACAGAAGCACAGATATGCAAAAAGATTCAAACAGAAACACAGATTATACAAATCACATAAAATCAACCATGCAACAAAACAAGAAATATATATATATATATTGAAAAGAACAAAACAAGAAGTATTGAAAGATCATAATAGTAAATACCTGACCAAGTTTGATATCTCCACGATTTGGGTTGAAAAGAACATGTATATTCCCAATGACAAAGCTTCGACTACAGTTAATAAACATGTGCATAGAAGTTAAAGAACGCACAAGTAGTGAGAGTAAGACTATTATAGTATAAGTACAATCGCTTTAATCAAATATGACTTAATTTCAAAACAGGATATACATGCAAAGACAATGAAAATAATACCCCTAGAACTTAAGATAATATCTCTCAAAATATTTTTTCACGTAGAATCAAAAGGCAAGATACGCTTGCAAGTAACTCTTTACTACGATCAAGAAGATTGCTTCTCATTTTAAAAAAAGAGGTCAACAAAGAAATCTTGAATCATATTAGACGAGTTAAAAACAAATCTACAGAAATATAGAACGCACCTTATTTTGGACTTTGATTTTGATTGATTCATCTGTGCAAATCGAGTACAAGAAAATGTAAGACATGTCATATTGATAACATACAAATAAAGGTGAAGGTAGCGGCAAATTAAGAAGAAACTGATAAATTTACAAGAATTAGAAAAACATTTGAATGAAAAAAACCCACCCAACCAACAACTAAAAGTAAAAAAGAAAAAAAAAGAAAAGAAAAGAAAAGACTCTCCTATACCTATTAAAATGAATTAAATCTCAACTTGGTAAATGACTATAGACATGTGAATGGTGGCACAGTTTGCAAATAATTAACAGGAAGAAGACATGAAAACAACTGAAGCTATTCGCGTAGCATGGTAACTTCCTGAAAAAATACCATAAAGATGGCAGAACGGTAAACATGATTTCTTTTATACCTTCAAAACACATAGTTGAGCAACATTATGACGTAGCCCAAAACTCTGGAACTCTATAGTTTCTTGATGCAGAAGGGTAAATCTGAAACCAGAAGATTTTCAACAAGCAGTGAAATGAGAAGACCACTACAGAAAATATGGAAGGCCATATTCAAGAAAAAAGAGAAATGTCCATAAATGTGCCGAATCACTGTACACTACATATATAGATAGTAGGGGCAGCCTAAAAGAGAGCACACATTTTATTTGCAACAAATCTAAATGTCCAAAATGCTTATAATTGGAAACTTCTTTAAGTCTGACATTACAAGCCCAAATGACATCCCTCATACATATCAGCAGAGTTGCAAGATACAGATTCATTTTGGAAAATTAGGAACTCGCTCATCTATTATGTGATTTTGTATATAAATCAACTCCTACTATCAGGAGTGATGAGAGATCTTACAGTTTGTCCATCCAAAATACAGCACACCCATCATTTGCTTCACCAGTTCTAGCCTACAAACAATTGCCACTGAGTTTTCTGGATACAGTATACATAATCCGATTCCATATGCAGATTATTGGCTACTAAACGCAAAATATTTCAAACACACCTTGTAAACACCTTTGTACCCATAATCTTGGAAAAGTTCACTTAAGTCATTAAAACGGTCAACCTCCTGCAAATACAGTTCCATTTGCATGAGTAAGAGTTTATTCTTAGCACTAGAACCTATAAAATATCATGGTTAAAAGAGACTTGATAAACTAGAATACACCAAGAACAAGGGAACTTGACAAAATATTATTTAGTAATTGTGAGAATAAGGATGGAACACTAGATATCCCCCTAAAAAAGAGCAACATGGCCGTTCCTACTTTCTCATGTCTTTAACTTGAAGATGCATAAAGTACTGGCTCTAAATTGGTAAGAAAAAACCAGGTAGTTTTGAATTGATTTATAAATTTTTACTTTGGAGCACCAGAAACCCTAGAGCAAGCCGTAAAAGACTTTAATATAATAGGCCATTAGTTGTCCCCAAGGGACGGTTTCGTTGGTAGAGGCTTGGGGTCTCAAAAGTATGCTCCTTTGGAGGTCACAGGTTCGAAAACCACAAATGAACTTAATTGTAAAATTCCTTGTTGTCTTCCAAGTCCAGACCTTGGGATAGGTGCGAGTACCCTCAAATATGAGTGGGGCGAAGCTTCGATTCCCGGTTATCAAAAAATAAAAAAAAAATTGGCCATTAGCTTGCCAAGTCTCTACACTGACTTGATATCTAATTTTGCTTCACTGCTTATCCTACATCAGAGACAGCAAAAGCTTATAGCTTCAACAACTTTGCAATTCGGAGTCTAGTTGGAAAATCATTGTGAAATGTACAAACAAGAACAACAGTTGTAAGACTGAATTTTATTATTGTTGGTTTAAAGGAAATCTAACTCTTATTGAATTAGGTTTCTGATAAACTACTGCCGTCGCAGAACCACAAAATATGTCAAGGGCCAACTAAACCTCGTTTAAATTTTGTGCAATGACTCTAACCTATGAAAATTTAACATGCAGAAATATAATTGTGCTCTTTAAATGAAATTAAGGAACTCGTGAGAAGGACATGAAATAACAGTTGCCCCGTTTTAAAAGAAAGGAAAAAAGGATAAAAACTCTAATGTGCAACTGCAAACCTAAGTTTCAACCCAGGCCAGAAGTACATAGACTTCATATCGAATCTTGAAATACAACAAATAAAGGCTATTGGAAGTCTAACAAATTACCTGCAAGCATAAGATGCCTGCATTGTAAAACTTAATTGCTTTGCATATAAGTGTTTTCCGGAAACTCCAATCCAATAATTTAGAAGGCACTCTATGATACAAATCTGGATGCCTCAATGCATTTTCCACTCCTAGTATGTTATATGAAGCAACCATAATCTTATCTGAAATAAAAGCAATAAACCGTAAGTATGCAAAGGTTAAAACCATCAAGTGTGCAGTGACAATACCTACACAAATGAAAATACCACTTACACTACGGAACCATAACCCTTCATTTTGTCAACTGGGAAATGGGATGCGTAGAATGTTTCCATCAAATGTCTTTTTTTTTCTTCCTTTTTTTGTTCCTCCTGATTAAGAGACACAAACCCTCTAAAAGAAAAACTAAGCCTCTTGATGGAATAAAGGTTTCTCAATTTTAAAGCCTATCATCTACAGAAAGGAAGCAGAATCTAAACTATGAACGAAGTTTCTCTAGGGTAAAGAAAACAAATACTGAACGGGCCTATTGGTCAAGAAGGCATTGGGAAACTAAGAGGTAATGAGAGCAATCCATAATGGTCACCTATCTAAGGATTAATTCCCTATAGCTTTTCTTGAGAACCAAAAGTTGTAGAGGGAGGCAGTTTTCTTGTGTTGATAATCAAGGTGTGCCTAAGCTATGAATAAAAAAAATGAAAACAAATATTGCACGAGTTTAAGTTGCATACCAAGACTGAAGCACATAAAGAACAGATAACTTTGTAATATACCAAATCTTCCTATAAGGTATTCAAAATATCCCACTTTACCATTTATTATAAATCAAATTTTCGTCTAATATCTACAAGTACGAGCTCCAACACAACAGAGTGAATAAACTTGAATGGAGATTCCATTCGACTGAATATACATTCTCTCCATCATAATCCATAAAAATAGGCGCATAGGAATTGAGCATCTGAATGATCACCAAATATATTGACTCCATGGTTGCATATGGAATAAACTGTCAAATACTGGCCAGCTACATTCAAATCTCACGATTCGGATAAAGGTAAGACTCAAGTCATGAAACAATCCAAAAATTGAATCGTGGAAGAATAAATCGGCTTCAATAAATGAGATTCTCTACCTACATTCAACCCTAAAAAATTCTGGAGGAAGATAATCCAATCAATTAAAGCGAGAGTAAACCCTAACACTTACGAATTCTCACAAAACTGATTAAAATCCGCTACCTATAAATTTGGAGCAATCACCAGCAGCGTACACCCATCGACGATGACCATCCGTCAGACTGGAGCTCCTCTTCTCGGGCTTTCGCGAAGTTCGAGGGGGAGAACGAATCGGCTTAAACCTATTCGATGTGGAATGGTTTTGATGCTCGCCGGATGTTCGAATTGTGGTTTCTGAACTGAATGTTGATCTCCGCTTCTTTTTCCGGTGATCATTGTGAGGCGTTTTCAGCGAGGGTTTGCGCTTGTTCTTCACTGTTTTGGAAGACGCTTCTTTGTGGCTTTCTTCCACCATCGTCGTCTAAATGTTGCAGGCGGCGACTGGAGTTACACGCCAATCGTTGTTTTGTCCTTGTTTTTCTTTAAATACATTTTTAATCTTAAAAATTAAAATTTTAAAATTAAAAACTTTTGTTACGAACATTTACAATAATGTTGGGAAAAACCTTTGTTATGACTTAAATGAGTAAGTTTTAAATATAGTTGTAACAATTTATTTTTTGAAACAACAACTTCACTAATCAACAAACTCAACCATACAACCTGACCTCTCATATGAAGATAACCACTAACAAGCCCTAAACCACATATTGGAATGTGACCGTTTTAAGAAAAATTTAGGAACAAAGATCACCACAACTAGAATTGAGCTTAATCGAAATCATGACCTTAACAAACAAGGAATTCAAAAGTCCTTAGAAGGCCGAATTATCATTATTACCATTGATTGACTTTCTAACTATTTTGAGGGTAATTCTTGGAACATGAGAATTACTGAGATTTGTGATTCTTCTAAAATTAATGAGGAGAAAATCAAATTCGAACTGGGTCTACCTTTACTTTAAACTGACCAACCTACAAACCAACTTGGAGACCCTTTGTCCATCAATTCTAACATGGAACGAGTCATCAAAACACCCTTGAACTCCGCTCTGAAACGTGTCCTAAGTACTAGCCAACAACAACCAAAACACAACAAAAAAAAAAACACACTTCCGAGCACCAAACTTATTTATTTTTTTTTTTTTTTGAAAAACCAGTAATATATTCAGCAACCAACCAAACCAGAACAGTCACTTTCCAAAATGGAACCAATGTCAGAGGGAGACTCTCCCTCCAAAATAAAGACTCATTTTCGATGGGAGAATAGAAGTCTTCCAACAAAAATACTCAAAAGCAACTTGTTTGGCTAACAGATCTGCACCTCTATTACAAAGTCTATTACAGTGAGAAATTCTCATAATGCCAAGAGAAGAAATTAGCTGTTAATATCAACAATAATGTTGTTGAATTCGAATAAATCTGGAGAGTTATTTTCAATAGCTTGAATAACACTTAAAGCATCGGACTCTACCAAAATAGGAGGCGTAAACTGAATCTTCAAATTTCTCATAACTTTTAGCCCTTCTCTCAAAGCAATGCCTTCAAGGAAATTCTTGAAATTAGATCTCCAACCACACAGAATAGGAATCACAAACTTAATTATAACTAAGTACAAGTGTAACAATTCTATAATATGAAAGAGGAAAAAAAAAACAATTATAACAGGATGGACGATCTTGTCATTCATCAGGTCAAAATATATACTTTTGATATAAGATTTCCACCCATAAAATATTTATAAAAGAGTAATAATAATTAAGTAGTACCTTTAAATAATAATAATAATAATAACAGTAGCACAAAAATTTAAGAACTATTTTGTTTCGTCCAACTCATGGGTTTATCAATTGTTTTGCTTTTGACTTTATGATTGACTGACTACTAACGGATTTAGACCGACCATTTCAATCATACAACGTCTTCTCAATTCGAAAATTAAAATGAATCCATTTTTGTTATATATATATATATATATTTTAAAATGTGAAATCAATAGAAAAATCAAACTAGTAAAAAATATGTTACCTACTTTGGATTAATGATATATTCTAATGGTGTCCCATAGGCATAAAAGAGGCAAGTCCTTCTTAGTATATATGTGGCACCATTTGATGTCACAAATTTTTTTTTTAATGTTGTTCAAACAAAAATTGTGTAGTACCAAATAATGTCACGTATGCATTAAGAAGGCTTGCATCTTTATTCATAAGGAGACAAATATTTTTCTTATAATAATGTATTAATTAGTATTTATAATACACAATATTGATATTGATGAATATTTATAATACAAATATTAAAATATATGGTTATGAAGTCTGATATAATACAATTGCCACGCAGTACTCTTTGGTGAGACAACCACGATTGTGCGGCACTTGCTCTAACCCGGCGAGCAATTACCCAATAAAAATTGCCAACCAGGGTATACCAATACTCAAACCACAAGTAATTTTAGAGAAACACAAATTTGAGAGTGAAAGTCTTTCCAAATTTAAGATCAGACAAATATGTTACATGCACTAGCACAAAGTTTTAGTAACTCGTTGATCTTACATGCTTCTCTAGTATTTATTTGTTTTCATCAATTTTGTATAGGATCTCAATTTTATTTTTTACTTAATTGAATGCTAGTTTGAGTTTTATAAACTCTAATATCATATTAAATAAGTTTCATTTTAATATCAATTGACAATGAGTGAAATAATTGATCGAAAACAAAGACCTAATATTTAGGTGTTTTGTATTATACAACAAAACTCTATGTTTTTTTTTTTATTTTTTTATTTTTAAACTAACATAAGTATTTCTTCACTCCCTCTGTCAATAGTTCAACAATAAATACTTTTTTTCTTTCTAATTTTAAGTTAGAGATTCATAATTACACTACTTTAAAAAGTTAATTCAAAATAACAAAAAGAGGAGAATAAAAAGTTATAACTGAATTGACAGAGTTTGAATCTCACACTCTCAATTGTTGAACTAAAAAAACATCGCAACACGAGCTAGTGTTTTCTTCCCAAAAACATTCCTCGAATCCATCGAAAAGAAACAAATCCCAAAACCCATTTGCGATGTATACTCACAAGCAAGCTAGCAAAACATGATCATCTCAGCTACACAAAACTATTCAATTATTAAGTTCCCACATATTTTAATGGCCAAGATTCAACTTACAATAACAACTTCAAGTTTAACTGAATACGATATGAATGGAAGAAAACAGCTTTTTTTTTTCACCAGCCATTTTTTTTTTTAGAAAATACAAAAAATGAATCAGGACCACTTAAGCTAATTGGCAACAAAATGGGGACCAAATAGTTAATATTTGGAGAATGGCCTACTGAATTATTGATCCTTCTTGGCTACAGAATTCAATTTTTGAGTCATTTTCAGATTAAAAAACAAGCAACAAGAAAGAGAGAGATTTATCAAGTTTTGTTTATGTGTAATTATTTGTGCATGGAATCCTGTGTAATAGACAGTTGACCAATGAGAATTGAGAGAATAGGATTGAGTTGAAAAGTTTGGCCAATCAATGACTAGAGAGATCAACATGATGGGTCCCAAAAAGCACAACATGCCCTTGTGACCATCAATACCAACTTCAAATTAAACATATATTTCTTGTAAGGGTTAGTTTAGGGTTATAGTGAGTACTCTGTAAAATAATTGTTGTTCACTATACTTTTAGAATATTAGAATATAATAGCGAGTAAGGGTTTTTTTTTTTTTTTATTCAACAATGTTAGAAGAAGGGAGGATTCAAACGGTAATCTCATAGTTTCTATAGAAATTGTGCCACTTTGTACTAACCAATCTTGAATCGAATCTCAACTACCATGAGTAGTATAGTGGCCAAACAGATAATAACAAATTAAAAAGTTGTGGGTTCAATGCATGATAGTCATCTACCTAGGAACTAATTTTTTATAGGTTTCTTTGACATCCAAATGTTGTACGGTCAAATAGTATGTCATTTAAAAATAGTCAAAGTGTGCACAAGCTGGTATAGACAATCACCAATATTAAAAAAAAAAATTATCTTGGATTGGATCTCAATCATCTTTATTAGACCGAATATCCATTTTGGATTCATGAACTTTGATATCATATTAGATAATATGTGCATCCTATCAAAACCAATTGGTAATGAAAAAAATAGTCCATAATATCTTATAGAGATTAGGAGATCATATTCTCTGACTTTTCAAATGTGAGATTCTCAACATAAATTTCACCTACTGAAATGTTTTTTTAAAAAATATTCAGCCTTACACACAATTCAACTTACAGTGTATTTAGAAGTTCAATTTTCGTTCCTCAACTAAAAACCATAATAATGCTCAAACTAAACCAAAAAGTGTAATTGAAACTATAACTAAACAAGAAGATAGGCCTAGCACTTAGTTGAAGAAAAAAAAATACCAAAACAGACAAGCACAAAGGGACAAATACATCTATATTAAGAGAAGAAAGGGTTTGTGATGAGCTCAATCTTGTTGATTCTCCATTGGCAATCTCAGTCTTTTGCTTCCCACTGGCACAAACACTGCCCTACACTTCAATTATTGACAAACCCCACTTGACCTATTCATTTTAATTTCTAAGCTTTTGGCCTCAGCCTAATTGATAACAAAAACACTTCCTCCCATCATTCCTTTTCTTCCCCAAATCATCCCAATTTTCAAATTATTTCCAACTCTAAAACCAACTTCTCCATGTTGCAAAGCCAGAAGACATCAACCGCAGCGATGGGAGGGCGAACAGCGCGTGTATGCAATAGCTGTTTAAGCAAAAGGGCGCGTTGGTTTTGTGCTGCCGACGACGCTTTCCTTTGCCAAGCTTGTGATGTGTCGGTCCATTCTGCCAATCAGTTAGCAAGGCGACACGACCGTATTCGACTTGAAACCGCGTCGTTCAAGTCCTCTGATCATCTCCCTACATGGCTCAAGGGATTCACTCGCAAGGCCAGAACTCCACGCCCCAACAACAAACAAATTTTATCAACGAAAGCTTCGGTTTTTTCACTCGTTCCCGAGATTGGCAACGACGAGGGATTGTTAATTGACAACGAAGAAGAACACGGACAGTTTCTTAATCATCAACACCATCAGCAAGTTCCTGTCTTTGATCCATTTGACGAAGAAAAACTATTGTTTACGGACGAATTGGAAGATTTTGGAGATGGGTTTTTACCGTCGGAGGTCGATCTTGCAGAATTTGTGGCGGATGTCGAGAGTTTATTAGAGAGACAAGATGAAGAGAAGGAAAATGAAAAGAGACTAATGCTCAAAGTAAAAGACGAAGAACAAGAAGAATTACAAGCGGAAGATTGTATGAACAATAATGGATTCTTGGGTGGTGATATTTTGGATTGGAATTTTAAAGGGGAAGAAATTGAAGAGGAGAATAAGGTGGAGAATTATGAAATGAATATTTTTGAAGAAGAATTGAAGATTAAGACGAAGAATATATTTTTGAGACTAAATTATGATGCAGTTATTACAGCTTGGGATGATCAATCTTCACCTTACACAACTGGGAATCGACCTGAATTTGATCTTGATGATTGCTGGGTATGAATTCTATAATTTTTTTATTTTTATTTTTAATTTTGTTCTTAAAATTCATGCTAATACACAAAGAAACCGTCTCATAATCATGATTTTATTGGTTGAATTACCTAATTATGTAATCATGTTATAGCATATTAGATGTATTAGATATAATTTAAGAAATTGAAGGATTTCTTTATATGTATGTATGTTTATAATGAAGTCTTTGATCACGTCATCAAATTTTTAAATACGGCCACAAGACAAAAAAATTTCTGACAGTAGGTAAAAGAAAACCAGCATTTTTTTTGTTGTCCCATGTATTGTCATAGTTCTTTCAAAATACATTGATTTATTTTTGAAAATGTTAATAAATTAAATTTTGAATCTAGTAACAAATGAAAATTGACGGTCCAACCAACTTGCTAGAACCTTTGAATGTCAAAAATACTTGTAGGAATTTAATTTTTAGGTAGGTAATCACTATAAGTTGAACTCATAACATGTTAGCACTACAAGAACCTCCATAATGGTTATTACATAACTATTTAGTTTAACCTTCCATACATTTTCGAGACAAATCCTTCCTTTTTTGCTCCATTAATTTCAAGTTACATCATATTGTATCGTATGTTGAAATCTTTATAATGCAATTTATTGAATAAGATTTCGTTAATCTTTTTTATCAGGGTAATTGGGCGGGATGGCTTGTACATGAAAATGGAGAGAAAAGAGGAATATGGAAAAGCAATGGAGAAAGAGAAGCAAGAGTGTCAAGATATAGAGAGAAAAGAAGAACAAGATTATTTTCGAAGAAAATAAGGTACCAAGTTAGGAAAATGAATGCAGAAAAGAGACCAAGAATGAAAGGTCGGTTTGTGAAGAGAACATGAACAACAACCAACAACATTATTAATCCCTACAAAAACAAAAACCCATATTACTTTTCCTTAATTATAGTTAGTGTCATGTTTTTTAGGGTAAAAAGATATATATATATATTTGTATTAGAGTAATGAAATGTCAAGATCAGATATCATCAGATATGGAACTTTTTTACTTTTTAGTGGTAAAGTTCCTTTCTTTTTTGTGGATCTAAGAGGAGTGAGGAGTGACAATTATTAACGTGCTCCTTCTGCAAAAGACATATTTATGTTTACTATGATCTTCATAATTTTCAGCTAGCTTCTGTATGGTGTGTCATACATTTGTATAAACGATATGATCAATTAATAATGTTACAGCTTAGGCTCTGATCTCTTGATCGAGGTGTCGAACAGTGTACTTTTAAAGTTCTTCAATGGCAAAAGTGTTTTTTTTTTCTCTTTCCTATTATGAGAGTGCAATGAATGGTTTATTATAATAATTATTATTATTTAGTTTTTAGCTTGGTTTAAATTTATATCATTCTAGCTTTTCAAATTATATATACATATATATAAATTTAATGTAAGACCTGGAAATTAAAAAAAAAGGGAAAGAAAAGAAACATTGGGAGTAATAACTCCAAACAAAAGCCAGCAAGAGTTGAGGGAGTTGACCCGTGGAAAATGGGGGGAGTGGTTGCTGAACAAATCGAAAAGACAAAAAAAAGGGAAAGTTGAAAACGAAATGGGGAGTTGAGGGAGTTCACAGTGAGTACTTATTTCGGGACCAATGGAGGTGTCGAACCGAGAGTTTCCCATTCTTATTGATCGGCTCAGTTGTGTCGGGCGAGTTGGCTCGATTAATCCAAACTCAATTTGAATTCTTTGATTTTGTATAGCCCAAACCCGACTGCAATCCTTGGTTTGATGTTGAGCTTCCATGGTTTGAATGTTAGGTGATTTTGGTGTTCTCGAAATCGAAGTTGTGCTGCGTGGTGTGACTCCGTTGGTCAGGTAAGATGTTGTGAATTCTTGATGGGTCTTAAATAGGTGATTTGTTTGTGGAATTTGAAACCGAGTGTAAAAGTATGAATGTGCGTGGCTATATGTTTGCCATGAGAGTGTAAGCGAGTAGAGAAAGTTCTTTGTGTGGCATGCTATAGCGAGATAGTTATTTCTCTTTATGAGAGTGAAGGCTTTTAAATTTAGATATGTTTGTGGGTGGACAAATTATTAAATGTAGCTTGGTTTCATTCACACCTTTAATAAAGAGTTAGTATGCATTTTATATATTGTTCTGTTGATTGAAGAATTATGTATTGTCATCTTAATATATAGCTTGGTGAAGGAGATAAAGGTGTTCGAGAAGGATTCTTAAGTGTGAAGGTTGGAAATGGTCGTGTAACCTATTTAAGAAAGATCTTCCCTAATGTTGTAAATCGGTTGTTGTGTTACAAGGGTAAATAACCAAACCTTAGCTAATACTTAAAGGTGTGAATGATGGGTAAGCCAGTGTAATACAAAGAGATGCTGGGAAACGTTGGGTAAAGGTATGATAGTCAAGATTCTAAATGAGTACTAAGGTCCAAAAACAATTGAAACGGTTCACTATAAAATAAGGGAGTATGAAAGAGATTTCTCATGCAAGGGACGAGTTTGATAAAGAGTAGGATGCTGTCATTTCAATACTGTAATTTTCCTTAGAGTTGATTTTTACCATTTGATTATGCTCTTCTGTCATAGGTACCACCGGTTGACCAATGGCAAAACTTACAGGTCGAACTCATAGGCTATAAAGAAAAAGATTGTTTTGAATTTAAATGGGTTAATTAAATGTGGTAATTATAAAAATATAGTAGTTGAGAACCTCAAGATGAAGTGATTGTGAATACTTGATAGGACACTTTAGTTGTAGGCTGAAATTTTAAATGTTTGCAAGAAAGCGGGATGTAACCTTACAAGGTTCATTTTTATTCGAGGCGTTACATTTAATTTTGTTTTATTTTAATTTCCAAAAACATGGTTTTTGGTTGATTTTTGGAAAATATATATATATACCAAGAAAAAAAAATGACCTCCACGAGAAGAAAATAAAAATTTCATACTTATTGTTCTTTAAATGACAATTCAAACCTATTGGCCACTACAAATATTGTTCTAAAAAAAATAATAATATTATTATTAGTACTCTTTTCTTTTCAAGCTCACCATTATAAGACTAGAAACCAAATGAACAAAGGCAAAAAGCTCTAACAACTCAACACAACATAAACATCAGCTCCAATTCTCAGTTGACAGCATAATAAAAATTTGATAATGTATCATATTAAGAACTTGGTGTAGGCCCTACATCCAACCTAAAAAATAACAAAAACTTTTAGTAACCAAAGGTCTAATCAGATAAAGCACCGACCAGAATCAAATCAGTACCTAAAACGCTTTTGCAACCATCAAGCACTAGAAAACTTGAGAGATGAACATACGTTAATGAAAAATATATGTATCAATCCAAGCCACCTATAAATATCCAACTCGCATTAAAAAAAAAAACTATAGGACAATAGCTAGGGATGCAAGGATAAACTGAAAAACCGACCGAAACCGACACCGTTTGAAGTCGAAACCAAATTTTATAAACAATTTCGGTTTTAAAATATTAAAAACCGATTATTTTTTGTCGGTTTTGGTTTTGCTGGCTTTGGAATAATAAATAACCAATCCGACCGAAAATAACAATAATAAAGAAGAGAATATTTATCAAATGTCGTGACTCTGTTGGTGTGATGTTTGCTTAATTTCAAAACTTGTCGTTCGAATCCTATTTGTGTCGTTTTATTTTGTTTATTAAGCTATCAGCGAATACATAATATTAATATTTGTAACAATTCCAGATGTATGATTGTACTGTGGATGAATTGGTTTCATTTAATTTTTGCATTAATTCGCCTTGGTACTTTCAATCAATGAACCGACAAGCCGAACTGCTTGGACCGTCGGTGATCGGTTCGGAATGGTTCGGTTATTTTAACATGTCGGTTCGATTTCGGTTCAATGTTTCTTTAGTAAATTTGGACGGTTTGATTCCGGTTCGACCCCTAAACTGAGCCGAACTGAACCGTTTACACCTCTAACAATAGCAACATTTAACAACAAACATCCTAAATATCCAATCTCCCCACAAGGCAAGATAAGCACACCTAACTTTAACTCTTCTCTTATTAAAGTTAAAAGGACCAAGCTTTTGGTAGAGAACTAGGGAATAAAAAAAATGCCAAATTCCATAGAAATTGTAACATGCGTTTGCCTTGAGATTGAGACTATTCACCTAGAAACAGACAACACTACCAGAAAAAAAAAAAACCGACAAAACATTATACATATAAGAAGTTGCAACAAAAGTATTTGAAGGAATCGAGGTTGTCTAAATCAAACCAAAAGGTAAGTTTCTAAAACATTCAAGATAAATGGGAAATAATTCCAAATCTGGGGCTCATATTTTTATTCCCAGTTACCATCTTTCAAACTCTCAAAATACCATCAATCCCCAACCTAAAAAAAAAAGAAAGAATCATTCTCACACGAGTTGGTGGCATGTTGACATAGTTGATTCATTGTAATTCAATTTTTTTTTTTTTTTGAAATTGGGAGATCGGAGTTTCGCTCCACTATACTCGAGATGACCATGTTTGTCCCTAAGCTAGACATCGAGAAACATTAAAAGAACGAAGACAAGCGAGGTGTCTCACAAATTAATATCACATGTGAATTTCGAACTTAAAACCCTTGGGAGAGCACACCTTTAAAGCCAAAATTTTCAACAAGATTCATTGTAATTCAATTCAACTTTACAATCACAAGTACAATCCTGAAAATCATTATTTAACTCTCTATCTCATTTGAGATCCGTTATCTCTATTTTTCTTTTCTTCATAAAGTCTTATTTGCTAGAGAAAAAAATAATGGCATTTAATTCAATGGAATGGAAAATGGCCACCAAGGCTCCACGATCGGTACCCATTAAAATACAAAACCATACATGCGTGAGCATATTTGCTAGATAACAGATAAGATATATATTGTACGGTCTAACTATTAGCCACTTCCCATCTACACCCTCAATTTATTGAAAATTATGCGAGTGGCCCCTAAAATTAATAATATTGGTCACTAAGTTCCAAATCTCAAGATTAGAGTGAGAGGGATAAAAGGAAAGGAGGAAAAGAACAATGAAAAAGGCTTAATCTGCTCCTCTTCTTTATTTCAACAAGATTAGATAGTCCAAAACATCATTAGTCACCTTAATTACAGAGATATCTCTTTAGAGATTTTGATGATGAACAACAACAAAATTACTCAACTAGAACAACCATCATGCATTTGATTGACTCTTCTATATACAACTTTACACACTAATGAAAAAAAACATCAGTTTCAATTCCTCTGTTTTAAATCCCTCCCCCTTCACTTCAAAATCTTAGGCTGCCTCCCATTAGGTTATGGTATATCTAAGCCACAGCAGATATGCTGCAATTTCGGGCATCCCGGTTGAGACAGTCGAATCCTTCGATTCGAACAGCTGCAGGTCGATGCCCGAATTTCATTCGGGCACAACCTCCTTTGCGGGTTGATGGAGATGGTGGCCCTTCAGAAAGTTGGTACACATTGTTTCCATTTCCAAATTGCTCATCTTGGACTAAAGGGTTGGAAGCCCTGCTTGGTGGAGACCCCCAAGAGAATGGTGGAGATGTTCCTAATTGGTGGCTATAACTTTCACCATAACTTTCCTATGACATAATGATAAACCATATTCAAAAGATTATTGGAAGTTCTTTAATCAAGATAAACAACAAAGATTTTTCAGGTTGAGATTGATAAAGAGGATAATTAAGAACCTTAGTGAGGATCATATCCAGAAGCTCAGCTCCTGCTTTGGAATTTCCTGGCTTGGCATGGCTGTAAGAGAAAGCAATTCACATAGAAGAAGTTGGTTCAAAGAGATTCAAGTTCAAATCAACATAATCAAAAGCAGAAAGTTTCTAATTAAGGCAAAAACAAGCTCAAATTGAGATGAACAAACCTGATGGGCCATATATGAGCTCTAATGGGGGCATTATCAGGAGTTTGCAAAACCAAACGACGTGGCTTTGGACAAACCACAGATTCCATCCTCATTTCCTGGCAAGCAGCCATGGCGTTCTGCTCATAAACCCACCTGTTCATTCTCTCAGATATCCCTCCTTGCAACTTAAAGATCTACAACAAACCAATAAACAAACACCTTTCAGAAACATAAACAAGAAGAGCCCAAGTTAAACTCCCTTTACGTGTAATTCAAGACGATAAGGGAGACAACAATCAAATCTCTACGTTGGTATAATATTGTTCACTTTAAACATAATTATTATAATCAAATGGAGATTTTATCCTACTGGATAAACCCAAGATCTACCACTTATTTCACCTCCCCTCGTGCCCACCAAATAACAATCCCTCTTGACACGGAGATTAAAGACTTAGACTTTGAAGGTGTGTTCAAGGTTCTAGGTTCAAGGCTCCCGTGTGTCCATTCTTCCAATGTCTTCCACTACTGGGCCAAAAGATCGGCATGATTACCTCGATATAGTGGAGCTAAGCTCTAATTTTCAGCTTTTTTTAAAAAAAAAGAAGTAATCCCTCTTAATTATACTTGAGCAGGCCTTTAACTCTAACGCAAACCACAAATCCTTTCGAATTATACCGCAAACCAGAAATCTATCCATCCTATTTACCTTTGAGCACCCAACAACTACCTCTCACCGGAGCCACCATCTTCTTTAGCTCAACCATGAATCCAACCGACTTACGTTAGAGTATACCCAACACAAAGACTTCCTCCTTTTCCCTCTTAACAAAATTCGAGAAAAACAAAGACATGGGTATGCACCAAACAACAAAACAGCCAAATAAAAAAGTATTTCGAGATGAAAAACGAAAGAAAACTGAAGTGCGTAGAATTAGAAATTTAAACCGTAATCTCAATCAATTCTCTAATTCAGAAAAGTTAATAGCTCAATTAACTTTCAAACCAAGTTCCAGAGCTCTAACAACTCATAACTACAAATCATCCATAAAAAACAAGACCCATAACCATAAACTGCAAAAGAAGCAGAAAACTCCACCAGATTCAAACAAAAAACCAGCAATCGAAACAAAAACAAGCACAGAGAAAGAGGAGAAACCTGAAAAGGAAGGAAAAAAGGGATATCGAGAGAGAAACAGAGAGGTTCAAATTTGAGGGATTTGAAGAGAAATGGAGAAAGAGGAATTGCAGAGAACTTTGAGTTCACTATTCATAGGACTGGGGAAGATGAAGATAATGAAGGGTAGGTTTGGGAAATTGGGAACGGGCCATTCTAACCTGCGCCAAGGACCATGAAATTGTTTATTTCTCAACCGTTGATTGTTTTTTATTTTTTCGTGATTTGATCCCCTGCCGTTCATTCAGTTTAGTGGGCCCCTCTTTGGGAGGGTTATGATTTCGGATGCCACGCGTTTATTAATTTTAATTTTTAGATCTATATATAACGGAAACATTAAAAACGAACAAACACACGTTGTTTTTTTACTTCATACTTTTCGAAGAGAAATTCTAACGCTATCTCGAATAAACTGATTGGACTATTTTTTTTTTTTTTTTTTGGTAAACTTGTTATTATTCTTTTTTATTTGATTTCTCTATTTTAAAATCAAACACCTTTTGTTATAAATTTTTTAATAATATTTTAGTTGCGTGTGGCTTATGAATTTAGTTTTTTTTTTTTTTATTTACTTTTTATAAAAATAAATGTAATCGTAAATTTTAAAAAGTAAGTATTATTAAAAAAAAAAAAAAAAAATCATATTGGATGAATTTTTCTCATGAAATAACTACAAATGTAAACAAATTTTAAAATACTTCAATCCATAATATTAATATGATTTAATATTTTATTATAAATTCTAAATAATATAAGTATTATTTATTGTCAATGTTAATCTATTGTAAATACTAATAAATATAAAAGTTTGTGACAATATCTATTAATATTAATGAAATATATATACTTTTTAAAGAAAATAGTCATGAATATATTTGTTATATTTTTTAAAGAGGCCGTATTTATAATTAATTTCTAGATTTAACTAATATTGTAGGATTCTCGAAATAAAATTGTTTAATTTTGAAATATATAAACTAAATAAAAACTTCACTCAAAACTTTAGGGTTTTTGTTTGTCAAGATGATTTATATTGAACATCTATTAGCTTCTAAAAAACACGTCCAAACGAGTTATTGTAATTACTCAAAAAAATTTATCATCTGTAACTACTCAAAATAACTCATAATTTATAATCATTTATATCTAACGACTTATTATTAATCATTCCTTTCTAGCTACTTAAAATAACTCATATTTAGCCAGTTGTTTCTAATCATTCATTTTTAACCACAAAAAATAATTCATCATTTCAAATGCACATCCAAACAAGTTATTGTCTCTACTTTTTCTACAAAAAAATTGTATTCAAACAAGTTTATGTCTGCAATTCCTCCATAAAAACCTACATCAAACGAGTTATTACAAAAATCTCAATTTTCTAACCATTCAAAATAATTCATCAAACTAACTTTTCATCCAAAATTTTATTTAAAGTCATTAAAGTAATGTTTTTACCAGCTATTTTTTAGGTCAAATAAATAAAGAAGTTAATGCAATAATTTTCTAAAACATCTGTATTGCTTAATTGATATATATATATATATATATATATATATATATATATATATATTAAACAATGATATAAAAGTCATTAATTTGAATTGCTTTTTTTTTTTTTTTGAAATTACTCCGGAGATGTTACTTCTTTATAAATATGGTAGCATAATATCCTCAATGTTTGGAGAAATTTGTTTTAAGCGGTTACCTCCACCTATTGAAGGACAAGAACAATTTTATAGGTTTTATCCAAGGATAAAAACTAAATTATAATTTTTAAAATTATCAAAAAACATTCTAATTTAATCCTAAATTTTAACTTTAAAAAATTATATAACTAAATTTTAATTTTTCTCTATACCAAATTTACCTGTAATTAGAATAATTTTATCCTTAATTGTCATGTATATTTTATTCTATATAAATACTTTCTCTCATTCATCGTCTTACATAGTAGATATAAGTGCTCTTAAATAATACAAACTTTATTGAAGATATCACTACTCTCAAATTAAATAAAAGTCAAATATCAATTTTTGGAATCGAACCTATGATCATAGTGTTGAATTAATTTACAATCAAGTAATGAAACTAACCTATTCAACATAAAACATTTATTTATTTATACCCTATACGTGGGAGAGTTTCTAGAAAGTGTAGATTTTGATTACGTAATTCCTTGAAGGTTATGGTTAATTAGGAT
>JBBMKA010000009.1:12423456-12442830 GCA_037833695.1 Sechiopsis laciniata | reverse complement strand
GGACAATTATTAATTTGTAATTGACCCAATATTTAATTGGATTTATTAGTAAATGATGTGACAATTTCTGATTGGCCAAAATTTCTCAGTCAACAGTAGCCATTAAAGATTGAACCCATCACCCTATACACTCTAAAACTCTACTTGACTAATTGAGCCACTCTATGATGGTTAATACAAATATAAAATTTCAGCAGCTTTAAATTTCACAATCTAAAAGAATCATTCTCACACAGCTCTATCAACATTTCTTATTTCTTTTTAATTTTTTTTGACAGTATCAACATTTCTTTATAATATCTCATTTGCTGCATAAAAAATTAGCATTTAATTCAATGAATGCAACAAAAATGGCCACCAAGGCTCCACGATCTGCACCCATTAAAATACAAAACCTAACATAAGTGTGGGCATATTTTTAATTACAGATAACATATATTGTACGGCCTCACTATTTGCCACTTCCCATCTGCACCCACATTTTATTCATAATTATGAAAGTGACCCCTAAAAATATTAATATTGTTAACTAAGAGGGCTCTAAAGAAAAGGGAAGGGGAAAGAACAATGAACAAGCCTTAATCTGCCTTTTTTTCTCTCCTTTATTTCCTCAGATTAGATAGTCCAAAACATCATTAGTCACTTTAATTACAAAGACATCTCTTTGAGATTTTGATGAACAACAAAAGGACTCAACAAGAACAAACCATCATGCATTTCATTGACTCTTCTATTTACAACTTTACACACCAATGAAAAAAAAAACAAAACATCAGTTTAAATCTCCTCCCTCCAACTTCAAAAACTTAAGCTTGCATCATCCCCCTTTGGTTATCTATGCCACAGCAGAAATGCTGCAATTTTGGGTGGTACCTCGGTTGAGACAATCGAACCCTTCGATTCGAACTGCTGCGGGTCGATGACCAAATGAAATTCGGGCACATCCTCCTTTACGGGAGGATGGAGATGGAGATGGTGTCCCTTCACAAAGTTGGTAGATATTGTTTCCATTGCCAAATTGCTCATCTTGGACTAAAGGGTTGGAAGCCCTGCTTGGGGGTGACCCCCAAAAGAATGGTGGAGATGTTCCTAATTGGTGGTTATAACTTTCACCACAACTTTCCTATAATATAAAGATAAACCATAAAGCTCCTTAATCAAGATAAACAACAAAAGATTACGCAGGGTGGATTAATTAAGAAAAAGGGTAGTAATTAAGAACCTTAGTAAGGATCATATCCAGAAGCTCAGCTCCTGCTTTGGAATTTCCTGTTTTAGCATGGCTGTTTGAACAGATTCAAGTTCAAATCTACATAATCAAAAGCAGAAAGTTTCTAATTCTAGCAAAAACAAGTGAAAATTAAGATTAACAAACCTAATGGGCCATCTATGAATACTGATGGGGTCATTATCCGGAGGAGTTTGAAGAACCAAACGACGTGGCTTTGGACAAACCAAAGATTCCATCCTCATATCTTGGCAAACAGCCATGGCGTTTTGCTCAAAAACCCACCTGTTCATTCTCTCTGATTCTCCCGTCTTACAACTGAAAAAGCTGCAACAAACAACCAAACAGACATTTAAACAAACACCTTTCGTGCAACTAAGTAGAAAGCAAGATCAAAAGAAGAAAACCCCATTTCAATCTCTAATTACGTGTAAATCAAGACTTTCATTTCTATATTGACAAAATTCTGAGAAAGACGTGAATATGATATGACAACGTAAAGCTCAAAGAGGGCCCATCAGGAAAACAACAAAAACCAGAAAAAAAGTTCGAGAACTCAAAATTAGGGGAAATACTGAAATGGGTTAAATTAAACCGGATTTAGAACTATTCTCACATTCAGAAACGTTATTAGCTCAATTAACATTCAAATCATGTTACAAAGCTCTAGCAACTCCTAACCGTAAATCCGCCATTAACAACCAGAACCCATAATCGTAAACTTAAAAAAATGGCAGAAAAATCCACTAGATTCGAACACAAACGGCAGAAATCAAAACCCCACCATAAAACGTTCTGAAACAAGCAATCAAAAGTTGAAATCCAACCCATTAATCACACAAACACAGAGAGAAAGAGAAGAAACCTGAAATGGTGAGCTCCTAAGAGATAGAAACAAGTGAGAGAAACAGAAAGCTTCAAGTTTTGAGAGATTTGAAGAGAAATGGAGAAAGAGGAGTTGCAGAGAACTTAGAGTTTCACTATTCATAGGACTGGTGAGGAAGATGATGGGTAGGTTGGGAATTGGGGATGAGTAATTCTAAGGTGCGCTAACGACCATTGGATGGTGTATATTTTAACCGTTGATTTTCTTTGTGATTTTTGTTATTTTGATCTCCAGCCGTTCATTTAATTCATTGGGCCCCGCTTGGGAGATTTACGGCCACATGATTTCGGACGCCACGAGTTTATTAATTTTAATTTGTAGATGTGAATTTTTTGAAAAAACATACACACATGGTCACTTTTTTTTAGGAGAAATTCTAACGCTAAGTGGAATAACTTAATGTAATAATTTCTTTATTATTGTTCTTTTTCTTTTGAAATTGAGAGCATAAATAGTGACAATTATTTCTCTCAAAATAATATGACATTAAAAATCTGTTTTGAGGATCACACTAATAATTTTATAAAATTAAATTATATTACAATCAATTAAAGTAATTCACAAATTCATTCAATTTATTATTAATCATTTTTTTAAATAAAATATAAAAATCAAGTAAAAAAAAGATAGATCGTCCTCATATATATATCATCTTATTTCCCATTATGTTGAGAAAATTGGAAGGAAACAACTCCCATATTTATGAGCTAAATTTAAATATCAACTACTATATTGTTTTTTTTTTTTTTTTGAAAATCTTTGTTTAAAATGTTGATAACTTAAAAAATGTTTGATTCAACCAAGATACAAAGAAAATAGAAACCCCACTAGCCAAACAACCCGTTAAGACTCGTTTTGATAACAAAACATTCCAAGAACTTTATAGAATGCATCATATGCCTTACGAGGAGTCTATGCAAATAAGGTCATAAGATGATCGTGAACAAATCAACCAATACCACCTCTTTTCACGAAGGATCATAGTTAGTGTTGAGAATACAAACAAAGTGTTGTAGAATCACACATTGGTTAAATAAAGAGTAGATCTTGAATTTATAAGGAAAGACAAACATCTTCATTTGTATGAGATCTTTTGAGAAATGCTCAAAAGCAAAGCCATGAGGACTTACTCCCAAAGCAAACAATATCATACCATTGTGAAAATTTGGTAAGTTTGACATCCCTTAACAAATGGTTTAATTTAAAATCGACATATCCACTGACATCTAAAATTTTGCTTATTTTCGTAGTGTAATATTGTGTCTTGCATTTGTCTCTCTTTTCCCCTTTCTTTAAATACTTTATAATATTGGAATCACTCACTCTTTTGGTGCCGCAATTTTCAATTGTTATATTTTCTATATTTTAATGCATTAATTATTACTTAAATAATAATTTTAGGGTCGTAGATAGAGTAAACCATAAACAAAATTATAGACGGTGAATGTAAAGTTTAAAAAAGAAAACACAAATTAACCACGAAAGGTAATAACAAATTAATTTGGAAATCTCCTTTTTAAACATAAAAACAAACCTAATTAGGAAAGAAATCACAACACTGAAAAGAAAAAAGGAAATATTATTAATGTATGATTGGTTGGAAGAACGTGTAAATTTGATTTGAATACCATATTTTAAAAACCGGGTAAGAAAATCAAGACGCTACATATTAATATGATTGGCTTTGATGAATGAGTTTCATTCTTTTTTTTTTTTTTTGAAAAGAATGAATTTCATTTTTTTAAATATAATATTCTTTAATCTTGTATTTGTAAGTCAAAGTTATAATATTATGAGATTCTAATTAAAAAATTAATCCCAAACTGTGGACATGGAATCAAACGTGACCATTCTTGTCTTTTATTTATGAAATTAAACGTGACCATTCTTGTCTTGTCTGATATTTGTTGTTGTTTTTTTTAATCTTCTCCTCATAATCCGCCCATTTTTAATTTGTCCTAATCTTGTTGGTATTATCTATGAATATAAAAAATTATTGAGGAAAATAAAATAGTCAACTGAAATTCAGTTTGATCCTTTGAATCAAGTTCGAATCTCACTATTGAGAGGAAAAGAAATTCAAAAAAAAGAAAAAAAGGTAAATAAAATATGTTGGGGAAATTTGTAAATAAAAAATAAGGAAAACTTGTGATGTAGTCAAATCTAAAAAATAATTATAAATATGGTCAATTTTTAAAAACAATCAGTAAATATAGTCATTAGATATTAATAAAACCACTATATTATTGAGTATTTATAATATCATATAAAAATATATTAATAAATATTTTAAAATTTACTTACATTTTTAGTATTTTGTAAAATCAGTTTATCCACTACAATTTTCTTTAAAATAAAGGATATTCGTAGCAAATGACTACTTTTTTTTTTTTTTTAAATAAATAAAGGAACGTCTACATTTTTTAAGATTTTAAATAGATGTCTATTTCGAATATGAGAGATGAAAGAGAGAATTTTGTTTCCCAAAATACCCACTATTTAATTTATTTTTAAACTTTTCCCAATTTTCGGTTGAAATAAAAATTATTCATTAATCCCATGTCAACTTTATTCAAATAATTGTTTTCCAAAAATATCTATCAATATATTTATTTATTTATTAAAAACCATAGTTTTTAAATTCAGAAGTTGATATTAGTTAGATTTTGTATTTAAAAAAAAAGTTGAACCCATTTATCTTCTATTATTTTAAACATAGATCTTTCAAATTCAAAATTTGATATTAGCTGGATTATGTAAAAAATAAAAAATAAAAAATAAATAAATAAAGAAACCAAATAATAGTAGAATTGTCGCTATTTCTACTGGTATTTGTGGCCGCTCAATTGCATCAGTTATTTTGCAACCCCGAAACCTTTTTGTTGAAACACCAATACCATTTTGAAACCCCTGAAAAATCTCAACTTTAGAGAGAATTAAAGTGTAATGAAAAATGTTACTTTTAAATTTGTTCCTTTGTTTTTGAGTGAACTCTTCCGCATTAATGGGTTTTTGCTAAGGAGTGTGTTTCTTCGTTTGTTTGGTTGAAATTTGAGACGTTTTAGAGAGAGGACAAAAACAACAAATGGAGGAAGAAAAAGGAATTTTAGAAGAGAAAATTGCAAAACAATGAGTGAAAATTTCAGAAAGATGCTTATATATATACTGTCTATTGGGGTCAATTATATCTCTGCGTATTCCTATGACCAAGAAGTTAGGTTCAAATCTCTCTCCTCCAATTCTAGCTAAACTCAAAATCACAAGCGCATATATTTTTATGGGGTCTTATGGGAAGAAAGAAATGTCTACTCCAAATATATCACAAGTGTATATTTTTTTTATAAATTCAGAACACGCAGAATTGAGCAAATCTCAGGCGATTCATAGCTTGCTATCATACTCCAAGCGGAAGAGCTTCTAGCGAATGCACTGATCCTACAAGTATGCACAAATTTAAGGGTTTGCATCGAGATGGGGTCTAGGGATGTACCAGTAATGATGTTCAGTTTTGTAATAGATTGTAGGAGTTTGATTGTATATACGAGTATATACATAGATATGCCTTAGGAGCTCGATGCACGCAAGAGAGGGATGGAGAGAGTGTTGACTTTTGGATTTTCGATTTTAATTCACCACAAAGGTGGAGAGGTTAGCACTGTTCACACACACAGGTATAACAAATGTTACTGATATTTTTATTCAAAACATAAATCTCATTTAATTAGATTTACAAATTTGGCTGATTTTTTTGTTAAAAATATTTTTTAATCAAATATAAATATTGTTTTCTTTTAACAATCTAAATCAGAAATATTTTTAATATCCTTTTAATTTATTTTTATAAATATAGAATACTTTGTTGAAAAGAATCTAAAATCAAATATTGAGGATACTAAAATACAATCAAATAATATAGAAGGCCAAAAAGGTCATTTACATTTTAAGTATTTATTTAATTTTTACTCTGTTTTATGTTTTAGACATCTATTTTAACTATTTTAAATGTTAGACATTTGTTAAATATATTTAAAAAAATTAGACATTTTCCTAGTTAACCCAAAAATAAAAGAACGGTTTGTAAGTCCATAATATAACCTGGGCAGTCAGGCCCATTACTTTTATTTAGTCCACAATGTAATCGGGCCGCAAGGCCCATTACGTTTTTTTGAAAGAGCGAGGCCCATTACTTATTTATAGAAAAATCGACCGTATGACTAAATCCTTACACAAAAGGTCAAATAACGATTTAAACTTTGATTTTTTTAATTGATCATATTATATTTGAAATTTCTAAAAATATAAATAATTTATAAGATACCCTTTTGTGTCTAATAAAATGTTACTTTTATTTTTTTGTTAGTACATGACTGTTTTGTTTTATTTTTCTTCTAAATAGTCAAATAGTTCAAGAATATGAAATTCAAAATTCATTGAACAATAAAAAGTTTACAGACTTATTACAGAAGTTTATGTTTTAAATTGGATACAAATGAAGTTTATAAATTTATTTTTAGTTACAAATAATTGGAAAGATTTTAATTGTTGACCTCTAAGTCATATCTACATACTTATACGAATTAAGTTATTATTCTTACTGACTATAAAATTCATAAATGACCACTTTTAATTTAACCTAATATTTTTTTACATAACGAAATGGTCTATGACTTGTCGGTTTTATTGTTTGGTTATAATCCAATTCAACATCATAGTTATAGGTTCAATTCAGCTTTTATTTATTTGGGAGTAATAGTATCCTGTATGTAGAATTTGTGGCCATCTTCTCCCAATTTATACTATAAAAAAAGAATTAACAGATAATGTGCCTATAATCACAAATTTATGATTTTGGAGAGGAGAAAGCGTTTTCTTTAAAAAGACAGAAGTCATATTCATCGAATACATTAAAAGAACAAAATGTTAAGAAAAGCAACTTCTGAAATATTGTTTTTCGAAATATGAAATAAATAAACATTGAACTTTTTTTTTCAAAAAGAAACAAAAATTGTCTATACAAAAGCCTTTACTTTCTAAATTTTTTTTCCTTTTTTTGTAAATAACATTTTAGCTTTCTCAAAACCCTCTTGAGAACCTAGCTAGTATGATTAGTTTTATTTCTTCAAAAATATATAACTAAAATCAAATGACTATGTAATAGAGTCAATGGAAGAATAATAAAAGAACAAAATGTGATCTGAGTGCTCCTAACAAGAGTTGTAAGTATTCCACGATCAAGAGATCATGGATTCAAATTCTCTTCTCTAAGGATTTCATTAAACTTGAACTCAAAAGAAAAAGGGAGAATCAAGTATAAAGACAATATGAGTGAATAAGGAACTATTCTAAAAAAAAAAAAAACAAAAGAGTGAATAAGGAAGTATTTTCAAACAATAATATGATAAACCAACAAAAACATAACATGATTGAAACTATCAACCCCTTATTAAACTTGACCATAATTTTATTCCCTCCCTTTTGCTAACCCTAAATAGTAAAAACAAAGTAATCATCCCTAAACTTATGCATACATATCCTTGTAACTTTTATTCCAACTACATCCATTAAATGTAATATAAAAAGAAGCAACTCATCTACTCCTCTCATTATTTGGATCTTGAAAATTAAAATAAACTCTAATTCAAAAGCTAAAGTAATAAAGCAATTAACTAAAGTTACCCTTATCTTTTCAATTTGTCCCCCCATCTTCCTTTCTTCACTTGTTCTTTCTCTCTGCCTTTTTAGCCATTCTTTGCTCCACATTCTCATCTCCAAAATATAAATTTCCCCATGTTTTTCAACTTTAATGAAGTATATACAAAAAGGGTTTTTGCAAGAATATTCACTTTTCCTCCATGGCTGACTCACCAAAGCAACAAAGGTATCATCTTTTTTTGGAAAAAGATGAGAAAGCTAGGGCTTTAATTTAATTGATATATCAATGAGCTGGGAAAAAAAGATGTGAAGAATCTCTATGAAGTTTCCCATCCAAAATCCTAACTTTGCTCATTTTTGCCTCGCACCAATGGAGTTGTTCTTCGCTTAAATCCGCAGTTCTCAAAACCCTAGATACCACTTTTAGGTCTATCAGAGCCATCAAAATCTCCATTTCTTCCTCCACTGTCATCTTCCTTTTCCTCAAACACTTACCAGCTCGACGAAGGTCTTTAAGCTTTATCCTTTTCTACATTTATAAAAAAAAAAATCATACATAAAGAGTGTCCAGACATGTTAATGCGCATTACAACTATTTTCACAAGATAAATAGTCTTACTCTGCGAAATTTAGTTGTTAAGAAAGTTTATATGAAACCATTTTCTAAGTAGCTAACCAGTGTAGATTGAACACGTAACATTTTGATTAATCCTAAAGACTCTTTTGAACACTACCCTAAAGTTATCAAGTTATTTTTAGTAAATAAAGGGGGAATGATTAATTTTGTAAAATATTGAACTTACTTTTTGGTTAACTTTCTTCATGAGTTGGAGGAGAGTTGGATCAACTGAACCTCTTTTTTTCCTCTTGAAAAATGAAGCTACAATTTGACAAGGTTTCTCTTTGTCTGCTTTGAGGAAATTCATGTAGGTTCTTATTCCATCTTCCATTATCATTAGAAAAGAGGGTGAAGATATTCTTGAACCATACCCTCCTGATCCTCCTTGCTTTTCTTCATCTTGATCTGAATCTTCAAAAATTCAAATCCATACACATATTGGTTAATTAGGAGTTAATTAATAATTAGCACATGATAATCCCAATAATAGTTCAATAATGGAAAGCCAAAAAACAAAAGAAGGGTAAACATATTCTTGCTTAGCCTTATAGTTCTACCACAAAAGTAATAGTTCAGCGATGACCAAGAGGTCACATGTTCGAATCCTTTACCCTTAATTGTCGTAGTACTGAAAAAAGTCCTAATGGTACTAAGTTTTTTCCTTTTCTTTCTATATATTGAATAAAAGAAAAAGAACTTGGCTTCTCATATGATTTGTTCATACATGTTAAATAAAAAAATGATTGTGTGTAATTACCTACTTCTTATTAAACAATTTATAAATAACATCACCAAGTCAGAGTGTGACCCCATAAAAAAGATGTGTGTGTGTGTGTTTTTTTTTTTTTTTTTTTTTTTTATAGAAAGCATTTTAGCTACTTTTGAAAGAATTATATAAGTATTCATGCACCTTTTGAGTGATAAAGTCATTTTTCTATAGTCAATTTTATTAGTATTTTTAGAAACTACTTTTTAACTACATGAATAGACATCACAAGCTCAATTAAAAAGTAAATCTCGTAAAGCCATACCAAATTTTAATTTAAAGACACCACCAACATCATTATCCAACCGACATTAAGGGTATGTTTATGACTAACGTATAGTTTTAAAAATCAAAATTTAGTCTTTATGGTTTGGTAAAACCTAAAAAAAAGTCTTTATCGTTCTTAATCGTTAACAAATTAACTGCATGAAAGTTAGTTATTCATATATCAATGATGACAAACTAACTTAAATAATTGATAATATACAACAAAAAAAACTCACTTGAATAGCTAACTTCCACATATTTAATTTGCTAGCAATCGATTAAGAATGATAACGACTATACATATGTATATAATGTTTAATCAAATCATATAAGAACTAAATTCAAACTTTTCTTCAAACGTTTTTAGATTAAATTCTAGTTTTTGAAATTATAAGGACAAAATTTGTAATTCACTCAAAAATAAGAAAGATGAACTTAATGATAAATCAACTTGTAAAAAGAAAAAAAGAAAACTTATAAAGCTATTTACCATATAAAGAGTTGAAAATTCAAATCCTCATTGAAAACAGAAATAGGAAAAGAAAAGAAAAAGCAAGTTATGGTGAAATAATTAATGTACCTATATATTCAGGCACTTGGAGCAAATTAGGGGCCAAAAGTCTCATACGAGCATAAATCTCAGGGCGACGGCCATGTTCATAAGGTTCATTTTCAACATAACGTTGAAGAAGAACTTGAAATTGTTGAAATTGCTGAGCCACTTTTCCTGGACATCCACTGTCCAAATCTCTCTTGCATTTTGAACCCAATTTCTTGTTCACAAAGTTCTTGTAATTCCAATTTAGAGCCTCCCATGTCAAGCAAATTTGAGCCACGTAAGCTGCTTCAAGCTCATGATATGGATTTTGCTTCACATTTTTATCTAAATTTGGCTTCTTGTTCATGGTTGATATCTTATGAACAATCCTCTCTGATATTGATCTTGGGCACATTTGAATTGACCTTAGTGATTCTGTGTGGGATTTCATGAATAATAAAAATAAATAAATTCTATAAATGTCAAAATTTTAGAAAAAAAAATCAAATATGAAATTAAATTGATGCATTCAATCAAACCCACAAAATTATCGATTTCAACCGAGTAAAATTGATGGGTTCATTTAAATTAAATTGATTGAAAAATAATAACAGTTAAAATATTTTTAAAAAGTTGCTAGAATTAAAACAAAACTAATATAGTTTCTTATCTACAACAAATTTCTTCATTTTTATGGTAAAGTTTGTTTTTTATTTTATTTTATTTTTTTTATATTTTAATTTTAAGATTTAAAGTGAATTGCACTTAAAGGGTTTTTGGATATAAAAGTAGAATGGTGTATCTCTGCGGCCCATGTTTTGTGTATTTCACTTTAATTCAATTCAATTCACTTTCTCAAAAAAAAAAAAAAAAAATCAATTCAATTCACTATTGTGTTATATGAATGTGTGAACTATATATATAAAGTTTGTATTGGAAATGAATGCTTTGGAAAAAGATTCACAAAAGTGTGTTTGTATTTGTATGGTAATAAGTGGGGTTACTTGTTTTTAAAAGTTAAAGTTGAATAGTTTTAACGCGTCTATAAATTTGTTAGTTTGTTTTAATTGGGTTTCGATAATGACTACTTAAAAATTAATTTTTTATTATTATTTTTTTTATTTTGTTTTTTGTTTTGTTTTTTATTTTTATTTTTATATATTTGTAATTGTTTGGGCTGGCTTGCACTCATCTTAATTTTTGTCACAGAATATACGGTTTGATCCTAAACATTTAGATGTTAAGAAAATTAGTAAGAAAATCTCAAAAAAAAAAAAAAAAAAAAAAATCAATAAGAAATTAATTTTTAAGTAGGTGACTAACATGGATAGAATCGAAATCGCCTCTTAGCTTCTTCATACCCTCTTAATCACTAAATCCTGAATTTTTTTCATACGGTTTTATCCTATGAAAATAGTTTAGGTGTGCAAAAACTGATCAAGAGACATTACAGATATAAAAAAAAATTCACATGTGGACGATTTTCTACCATGGTATAAGTAGTGTTTATAAGTTTATTTACGTACATCTCTACTATTTTTATGAGTGGACAAATTTTCTAGAAGTGTATAAATAATGTTTATAAGTTTAATTACGCACATCTAATTATTTTCACGAAAGAAACCACTTGATCATACAATATATATTTGGGTGTTAAAAAAATTCGTAGAAAATTTATATCGTATAAATAACGCAAAATAGATTAGACACAAAGTTTAAATTTTGAAAATCTATTAGGAATTGTTTTAGAGGTAGATAGAATCTTGATTTAACTTAGCCTAGAAGGAATGAAATTACCAAAATGAAAATGGGTCAAAAAGGTTGATTAAATTATAATGAGAGGAAAAAAGGGTAAAGAGAGATGACCTGTTTCTTGAAGCTTTTGGGCAGTGATTCTATCAAGAAACATCATTTCTTCATCATACTTCTGAAAAACAGTGTAAGATTCCCATTTAGGGCAACTCCTTCTTGAAGATGAAGAAAATGGATCTTCAGTCCCACAAGAATCTCTACCATTTATTATTGAGCTTCTCCATTCTGATGAGCTCTTTGAAGTTGACCCAATTGTGCATGAATCCCCATATATCTCTAATTCTTCTTCTTTTTTTTTGACCAGTAATTCATTAGTTGTTGGTGCAAATACCAAATATTTCTCATTATTATTGTTATTATTCTTCCCATTTTCATGTGATTTTATTCCTTTATCATCATCCTCCACTAATCTCTTCTTCTTCAGCTCTAATCTCATTCTTGAATTCTCCTTTATTTGTTTCATAATGTACTCCGAATCCTGCATAAGAAAAGACACGTTCGACATGTCGGTGACTAGAAATACTCGTAAGAATGATATTGAAATATTTTGAATTATGTTGAATCACCAATCAACCTAAAAGGTTAAATTCAGAACCTTGTGCTCTTATTCAATATTGAATTATGTTAAAATATCAATCAACCCAAAAAATTTAAGTTGATGGATTAGAGTAAATTTTGTTCAAAAGTCGTGTCAAACTTACCGTAAGTTCTTCGGGCATTTGGTCGTCTTCGTCTTCTTGTTGGTTATGTTGATTTGGTTCTGGGCCTTGTGGGGACTCATAAACTGAGCTACTTATTGTAATTTGATCATCTGGCTCTGTGGACTCCATAATCCAAGGCTCTTCCAAGTCTTCTGTGAGTAATATTTCTTCTTTTGGAAGCTGGCTTTGCCACCGGCTCATTCGAGATTCCGCTTCTTTATCGAGAAAAGACGCCGTTTCGACCTCACCGGGGATCCTATTATCGTATCCTTCTTCATCTTCTTCCTCCTCGGATGACATGCTGTATTCATATTCATATTCATTTCTGCTGAAAAAGAAACATTCACATGATCAACAAATATATAATTAATATGATAAATATAGAGATGAAAAAAAAGTGGAAAAATGGATTGTTTTGTTGTTGTTGTTATGGATTTGGAGGATGAAAATGACCTTGGGAATAAAGGGCTGCCAAGGAAGTGGAAGAATTTGAAAAGAAAAATGGAAGAGATGGAGATGAAGAAGAAGACAAGGAAGAAAGAGGAGGAGAGATTGTAGAATAGCCTAAGAAGAGCTTCTTCTTTAGAGCAATATTGCATTTTGTTGTTATTGTAGATTATTGTTCTAAAATCACCTCCTAAGTGCTCCTTCAAAAGGAAAAGAAAAAGCACCATCCTCACACAAATTTAATCAAAATTAATAATAATAAAAAAGAGAGAGAGATTGAGATATACAAAGAAGAAAAAGAGAGAAAGGAGAAAAATGTTTCCTTTGGTTGCTTTTTATATGTCATGCCCATCATCTTTGGTGACTGGAAATGTCATATTTAACCCTACCATGATGTGACACAAATAGTTAGAGATTAAGGGTAAATTTGTCATTGGGAAGTGTGTGGGTTTTGAAGATTTTTAAAGTATATACTTTTGGCAAAGAAGATGGTAATCTTTAGTGGGCTCAGAAAAAGATGCACCCCTATTTTTACTTATTTATACCATTTTTGATGATCAATATTTTTATTTTATTTGTAATTGTGGACTAACTTGTACACACTTCAATTATTTTTATGAGATATGATCTTATATAAATTTAAATGTAAAAAATATTCGTTGGAAATTAATTCTCAAGTACATAATCATCGTGGATTAAATCCATTAACTCTTACTTCTAAAATCCTCTTTAATACAAGTCATTCATGATAATTTTATGATCAAAAAATTAAAACCTCCTATTTTTACTGGTTGATTTTACATTTAACTATTATATATTGAGGAATATTTGCATGGTGGGAGCATTGCAGCCATTAAGGTGACTAAATCTTAGTCATTCATTTTATTTTTTAAATTTTTTTTCTTTTAAATGATCATTTTTCAAAATTGGATGGCTAAGATTTAGCCATGTTAGTGACTGCGCAACATGCAAATATTCCTCTTATATATTTGAAAGTGTCCACACCCGTCTCAAGATTTACCCCAAGAAATAACGAAAATTTTTACAATTAACTTTGAAAAAACATCCCAAGACTTACCAACAAAGCTACACTTTGAAAACTTTACTTTACTAAAACTTAAGGACACTAAGAGATACTTCTCATTTCCCTTCCCCAACAAACTAATTGGAATCACTTGTAATTCAATGAATTTAATCTCTCTATATATTAATATTAATTTACATATTCCCCCAAGAAATTTAAAGAGAGAAAAACCAAAGCACACGCATTAAAAGAGAAAAAAAAATTTGGAAGAGGATCACTTTATGAAAGAATGTTGATTAAAATGAACATAACGTAACAAAGGATTTAGCAAATATATACACTTTTTTGGATTTGGTAAAAAGAATATTTGCTGATTTTCTTTTAGTATATAAATATTTGTTTGAAGTTGCTGCCTTGTCCTTAGCTTTGCTACTAAGGTTTCTTTTCAGATGTTTGTCTGCTCTATAAAATATTGTGTTTTGAAATAGAATTAATAATTTTGTACCTAGATTTATTCAAAGCCCTATAGGGAATATATAATTAATCTGAATGACTTGACAAGGTATTGATGGCTATAAGAATTTTGAGTTGACATTTTGTTTAAAGTTGATGATTAATGAACTAAAAGAGTTTGTTATTTGGTAGAGATTATATATATTTAGGATTTTAATTGCTTGTTATAGTCTAGTTTTGTCATATATATATAACATTAATTAGTCATAAGAGCTATAGCTTATATCCTTTTTGGTGGAATGCAACTAAAATCACATATTAGGTTTGTCTCCGAGGGACGGGTATTGAGGTGTGGGATGTTTGAGGCCAATTAAGAGTCCATCCCTATCAGTTAGTAAAGTCCTCTTCTTCGATGCTTTTTCACGTGTCTCGAGTTCGAGACCGTTGAAAAATGGTTAAAGTAAAACATCCTTAAAATATATTGGGTCTGAATTTTAGGACGTGTTATTAGACTTTTAAATGTAGTGGAGTTGATTAAGCCAACTAAAAAACCGAGAAAAGGATCCTACTTGGGCTGGGGGCGGGCTGGGGGCTCCAATTGTCTGGTTATCCAAAAAATCACACATTGAAGAACAAATATGGAAGTGACTATATAAATAATAGAGACAACTTAATTTAAGAAATTTTAGATAAGACTAAAAAATAGTCACGAGATTATAGGGAAGGAAATGAAATAGAAAAATCAAATAATTAAGCCATTTTTAGATACACTTTTGTTTCTGTTGTTATGGTTTTATTTTTATTTTTATTTTTTATTTTTTATCATTTATCATTTATATATTTTTTTGAATGATGTTATTTCTTGGTAGTTACATTTTGTGTTTGAAAATGTTTTAAATTTATTAGGAAGATCGATGGTGGTGTATTGGTTTTATTGTTTGGTGTTAAACCCAGTTCAACACCACACTCACAAGTTTTATCTAAAATTGGTGCAGTAGTACTCTCTTATGTATGATTTATGTGGTCACCCTCTCCCAATTTGTACTGAAAAATTGTTTTAAATTTTAATCCTCGCTAAATTATATACGTAAAATATTTTCAAGTGTGCCCTATGTTTCAAAGATTGCAATATTATCTCAACTCTTATGAATCTTTCAAAAGTGTTTTTAGAGTAACTTAGAATAATGAGAAGATGACTGGAATATTTGCAAAATGTTTACATAGATTAAGTTTTAGAAATGACATTGCGCTATGTCAATTTTTCCATCCATTAGAAGTTTTCATTTTCAATAGAGTTTTTTTAAAAATTTTAATTTAATTTAATTTTATTTTATTTTCAATAGAAGTTCTGTTAGAAATTTTCTAACACAAATAAAAAATGTGATTAATAAAATCATGTGCAGCGGAAACGTAATTAATAAATTAGTGTACCTCCCGTCATTATTTTGGTAATCAAAATGAAGTTAATGTATACTTCAACTGCAACATGACCACGGGCAACGGACATCAACAACAAAGTTCTTAGTTCTTGTAGACCCTCACTCTTCCTAACTCAAATGGTGTGGTTTATTCATAGAAAAGTGGATATAGGGGACTAAAAAATGAAGTCCACAGAAGTTCTGAAAATCTCTCTATATTTCTTTCTCTATTGAGTTGTTGCTTAATAGTTATAATTTAATAATAAATAAATTATAATTCCAACGGATTCATTTAACATATATTTTTAGTGGGTAGATAATTTTGAAAAGTTTGGAAACGATTAATATAATTTTGTGACTTTTCAAAAAAAATATTTTTGATAAATAGAGGACAAAGTTTAGGATATTCTTAAAATATCTTTAAAGTTCCTTTTTTTTTATTTTTAATAATTTAGTATTTATTTGTAAGACTATTATTTTAAAAAAGTTACATGGCAAAGAAAAGAAAAATGGTCATTAATATAGTCTTATTAATAAATGTGGCTTTGGACTCCATACGCCACTATAAATTTAACTTTAGATTTCAATTTCTAGTTTGTATAACAAAAATAAAAAAAAAAGTAAATAAGTTGAAATATGTTTCAAATTTTCTTTATATATATCCTTCAAATATTCCAAGCAATCAAAAGGAATATTTGAATTAAAAAAAAGGAAAAAAAGAAAAAAAATATTTGGTTGTTTAGATCTAGTAGGTTTTATATTTTCATATTTTCCCATTTTAGAGTTTTATATTTTACATTTTAGAATCAGTTAGGTTTTTTTTTTTTTTTTTGGAAATGGAATTAGTTAGGTTTCTTCAACTAAATAATATATGTGTCAATTATTCAATGTTTATCAAATTAATAAAATGCTATCAAATTTTCTTTCGTGATATACTACTATACACTTGAAACATATTACTAACTTAATCAATTGGTTTGAAAGTTTGGTAAAAAATAAAATAAAATCAACTAGTTTGGAAAAAAAGAATGCATCCATCAATCTGTGATTATGACAAAAGAAAAATCGAATAAATTCTCAGCTTGAGCTCTTTGACTTCGAATTACTTTTAAATCATCCTCTAACAAAAGTACTAGTTCGACAACATCAATGTATACTTAATAATTAAGTGGTCACGGATTTAAATTTTCATATAATCTCAAAAAAAAAAAAAAAAAAAAATCATTCTTCTAATTAATTGAACATTATGCGCATTTAAAAAATATAAAAATAATAATTTCATCTAGAATATTCATGGTTAATTAGAACAACTGTTTAATTAATTATAAACTTAACCTACTTTTGCTAAAGGGAATGGAGATGCAGTAACATCATATAACATTCAGTAAGAGGATACAAGTTCGAAACTAATCCTCAATTGTTGTTGTTGAATTTAGAAAAAAAAAAACTTATTCAACAAAGAAATTACTCCATTCTCTTTATATTTAACAAATCTTCAGCTAAACTAGGTAGCAATTTATTTGTGAAAAGAAATAAATTATAGAATAAGAGGATAGTTCTCGACCGATACAGTTGAGTTAGACCTTACAATATTTAGGTATCAAAAAAATAAAAAGAAAATTATTTTTTAAATAGGTTACCACTATGAGTTAAATTCTTTGCCTTTTAATTATTTAAGATTCACTTGATCATTTAATAACTTCATGATAATTAATATTGAGAAATTAAATATGTGAAATGTGAAAATTAGATATTCTTAGGTTAATGATATAAGTTAAATGATTGAATAAAAAAAATTACATCACTTTACATGAATGATTATTTTCACGCACTTATTAATTTACCATCAATTATAAAAAAATTATATATTAATTTTTTAAATTTTATAAAATTATATAAACTAAATTCTAATATATATATATATATATATATTTTGATAAGAAATCTAAATTTTAGTTTTTAATTTTTAACTTATTTATTCTTTTTTTTTTTTTTTTTTTTAAGAACTTATTTATTCATTTAAAAGTGAGTTTTAAATAAGCACGTGGGTGAGTTTCTAGAAAGCGTACGAGATTTTGATTACGTAATACATTGAAATTTGTAGTTAGGATTGAAATTTTTGACAAACCACAGACCATAAATTATTATATTTTTAATATCCAATCTTACATTAAATATTTCTTATTTGCTTTATACACAGTCGTCAGGTTTGGTGATCCTTTTAACTACTCTTCTTAATGTAACCTTATATTATCACTAATTAACTACAAATTCTTATATTTTTACCGTTTCAAAACTATACTTTTTTTAATGTTCCAAACAAGTAATATGTCAAAATTAAATGCCATGCCCTCCCATTATTTTTTCATTTACATAAAAAAATTCCTATAACGATAATGAAAGGTAACATCATAATTAAAAAATTAATGGTTGAAATGTTTTTTTTTTTTTCTCTAATTGTAGTTTTATGACTAAAACTTTAGTTTGTATTCCTATATTTCTTATGAAACCTATCGTTCTTATGAATTATCTTTAATTAAAAAATAAAAAACAGGTGAAAAGCTATTTATAAGAAATGTGGATTCCTTTTTTATTGCAAATTAAATTTGAGTTTTGAATCTCATATTAATTAATATGATGTACACAATCCATAAAACTCAATAAAAGAAAAGTAAAATTGTCCAAAAAATAATTAATCAAAGGGATATCAATTTGAGAGAGCATATTAAAAATTCACGGTTAAAAAGATGAAGAGATCTTACAACCCGTCAATTACTACTCTTTCCATTATCAATAATGGGGTTTGAGTTGTTTTTGTTTTTGAATACTATTTGACTAGGGTGAGTTTTGAAACTTAAAAAATACTTTTCAAAAACTTATTTTTAGATATAGAAAAAAATAAATTACTCATAATAATGGTATTTAACTCTTTTTCTTTTCTCTTAAAAAAAAACTTTTCTTTTTGAAGATTCAAAGCTGGTACTTTTATTTTTTAATTTTTTTTATTATTATAACTATTTGGGGATAGAGAGATTCGAGTCCATGACCACTTGATTGTTGGGTGTACACTAATGTCATCGATCTACTAATCTAGTTTGAAGCTACTTCTACAATTGAGTATAATTATTAGTTTTTTTTTTTTTTTTACGGTGAGTACCGAGTATAATTAGCTTTAAATAACTCTAAGTTCTCTATTAATTTGACAAGTACAAATAAATCAAATAATTAAATTTAGATTAATAGAAATAATGTCTTTCAAAAAAAAAAAAAAAAAAAGAACTAATGAGATTGTTCCCATAGAGCGTATTTAGGGCATTTGGGGTGGGTAAAGAATGGTTGAAGATGGTTGGAATTTGGATCATACCTTATCTTATATCAAATTTAAGATAACAAAATGTATAAATCCCTCAAAAGCTTCTATTTTTTAACTAAAAAAAAACAAGCTTCTCTTTTAAAACCCACATTCTTCTCTATATTAATTTGCAACCTATTTAATAACTACTTCAATTTTAACCCTAAAGAAGAAAAAGGAACAAAAAAAGTCACACACACACACACACATA
>JBBMKA010000009.1:12395959-12423356 GCA_037833695.1 Sechiopsis laciniata | reverse complement strand
TATTAAACAATGATATAAAAGTCATTAATTTGAATTGCTTCTTCTTTCTTTTTTTTTTTGAAATTACTCCGGAGATGTTACTTCTTTATAAATATGGTAGCATAATAACCTCAATGTTTGGAGAAATTTGTTTTAAGAGGTTACCTCCACCTATTGAAGGACAAGAACAATTTTATAGGTTTTATCCAATGATAAAAACTAAATTATAATTTTTAAAATTATAAAAAAAGCATTCTAATTTAATCCTAAATTTTAACTTTAAAAATTTATATAACTAAATTTTAATTTTTCTCTATACCAAATTTACCTTTAATTAGAATAATTTTATCCTTAATTTTCATGTATATTTTATTCCATATAAATACTCTCTCATTCATCGTCTTACATAGTAGATATAAGTGCTCTTAAATAATACAAACTTTATTGAGGATATCACTACTCTAAAATAAAATGAAAGTCAAATATCAATTTTTGAAATCGAACATGTGATCATAGTGTTGAATTAATTTACAATCACGTAACGAAACCATCATATTCGACATAAAACATTTATTTATTTATTCCCTATACGTGGGAGAGTTTCTAGAAAGTGTAGATTTTGATTACGTAATTCATTGAAGGTTGTAGTTAATTAGGATAGAAATTTTAGGCAAAGCACAAAGACCAAAAACCAAAGTGTAGATTTGATAAAAGAACAAAAACCATCCATTGTTATATTTTTAATATTATTATTATATCCAACATTTTATTTCTCATTTCTATATGCAGTGGTCTTGGTTTGGTTACCATTTTAACTACTATCTTAAAATAACTACATACTCACAAATTAACACCACAATTCTTTATGTTTTTAACGTTTCAAACTCCTTTATTCGAGTTCATTAACTTTCATAAAATGTAACTGAATTCAACTGACATGGTATATATTTTGATAAATGAGATTATGGTTTCGAGTATCCATCTTAAATATTATTGAATTTTTAAGAAAATACTTTCTATAATGTTTCAACATTATCCAAAAATTGATAATCTCATATTTTTCTGTCCCTCATCATTCTTTCATATTATAATCCTTGCATTCACATTAGAAAAATTTCACGCCATATGATATACATTATATACGCTGTTTGCCGTTTTTTTTTTCTTTTCCATTTCTAAAATTCGATCAATATTTTAAAAATATCTCACTTCACATGATTTTTTTTTCATTATTTCAAACAAATATTGTTTTAATTTAAACAAAATTAGCGAAACAAATAAGTACAGATTATTATTATTATTGAGAGTAACATATTAATTTGAAAATACAAATTAAGGTGGCGCAATTAGTTGATTATCTTGATTGGTGTTAATCTATTTCAACCTCACACAGTTACAGTTTGAGCCTAGAAATCGATATTTGTCTCTCATATTATTTGAGAACAGTAGTGTCATCTATGTAGGGTTTGTTGGTCCCCTCTCCCTAATATATATTCTAAAAAAAATACAAATTAAAAAAACAAATTAATTTGGATTAGTAGACTTAATGAGAATGTTCCCATTTAAGTTTGGGTGGGTAAGAATGGTTGAAGGTGGTTGGATTTTGGATCATGTTGTATAAATTTTAAGATAACAAAAATGTAATATATCCCATAAAAGCTTCTCTCTTCAAATTTTTTTTTTAATTCACCAATATATGAAATTCAAATTGTAATAGATGTCATTGCAATACTACTCCTTTTAGCCTTCTCTCTTCATTTTTAACACTAACTTAAAACTTCAACTTTAACCTCCTACATTTATACCTAAAATACCATATACCATTTATTTTCTTCATGCAAATCAATGGCATTTTGGTCATTTCCATATAAACCCCATATATATTTTCCATGCACATCTTTGTCAAAGTGTTAGCTGTAATAAACAAGATAAAAATACAATCTGCAGCTTCCCAGCTTCTTCTTCAAGGTTGAACTCAAAATTTTCAGTCAATTTACTTTATAACTCACCCATTTATATATTCCCATATCTCTTCAACTTACAAATCTTCAAAAAAAAAAAAAAAAGAAAAACTTCAATTTCATATCTCATTTTGATTGCATATTTTTCAATGGAGGAAAATCTACCTCCTGGATTCAGATTCCACCCTACAGATGAAGAACTCATTTCATATTACCTCACTCAAAAACTTTCTGATTCTTCTTTCACCTCTAAAGCAATCGCCGTCGTCGATCTCAACAAGAACGAGCCTTGGGATCTCCCAGGTATACATTGCAAAAATTTTACGTTCTAACTTTTTATATGTCTACAACGAATTCGAGCTTTTCCCTTTTTTCGATATGCAGCGAAGGCTTCAATGGGGGAGAAAGAGTGGTACTTTTTCAGCTTGCGAGATAGGAAGTACCCAACGGGGCTTCGGACAAACCGAGCGACAGAAGCGGGGTATTGGAAGACTACAGGAAAAGACAAGGAAATATTTGGTGATGGTCAAGTTTTGGTTGGAATGAAAAAAACCCTAGTGTTTTACCAGGGAAGAGCTCCTACTGGTGAGAAAAGTAATTGGGTTATGCATGAATACAGGCCACAAAACCACCACTTTTCCAAACCCTCTTCCAAGGTACCTACTTAATTAACAACACTTTTCAAATTCTAAGTTTTTTTTTTTTGAAATTTATGAGATTGGGCAAATTTAAAAATCTTTTTTTTGGTAGTTTAACAATTACAAGATGAGAGATCGAGCCATTAATCTTTTAAGATAGTAATTAGTGTCGTATCAATCGAGTTTGCTTAGTTTGACGATCAAATTATATGTTCGATTCATGATTATGATTGTGTGTTTTTCGTCCTTCGTACTTAATATCTTGCAAGTTTGTTGACTCATTGTATTTTTTAGTTGTCTACTTACTTCTTTTTATTTTAATCTCAAACAATGCAACACTGCTAGAAAGATACTAAACTAATAGAATTAGTGATGGTATAGTTTATGAATCTATTAGAAACTTTTTTAAAAAATTCATTTGTAATTAAGAAAATGCGAGAGGATTAGAACCTATGACATAGAAATGTTTGTCTTATATATTCAAAACCAAAGTAGAATACGAGTAAATACAATCATAAAAGTTTATAAACACTTTTTTTCTTCAAGTATTTAGATTTCTTATAAACTATTTAGAGTAGAAAGACTAAATAAGCACAATCCTAAGTTTTTTATTAAAAATAAATAAATTTGTGGAGGTAGGCCTTAGACAAAACTAACTACATTTTGATTATTCTCATAGAACAAATTTATATAATCTCTACAATATTTAGTTGTTAAGGAAATTTATAAGAAATTAATTCTTAGTTACGTAGGAGATCTGCTTATTGAACTCGTAAATTTTTTATTTGTCAAAACTATTTTAACCACTACAACAACCAGTGATAGTTAATCTACAAGTTAAACCGAAATGGTAAATCAATTCAATAATACAATGCACACATTATTATGAACTTTGATCAAATATTAATTGAAATCTTTCAATTAGTTCTTGATCAGATATTAAGTCATGGTTGTGTTTACAGGAAGAATGGGCAGTTTACAGGGTGTTTGAGAAGCAGAATCCACTAATTAAAAAGCCACAACAAATTACATCATCTTCTCAGCCCAATTCCATCTCATCTCCATGTGATGCAAATTCAATTGTGAATGAATTTGGAGACATTCAATTACCAAATTTCAATGCCATAATATCCAACAATCTTAGCAATAATGATAATAATAATAATAATATCATATTAGCTGATCAAACATATGAAAACAATAACATGAACATGAATTGGGCTACAACAAATGATCATCAATTTACACCTTCAATAACCACTCTTCCTTCACTGAATTCTCTTCTTCTCAAAGCATTGCAACTTAGAACCATTCAACAAAGGGAAGTTTTGGGTGCTTTTAATTCTCAATTTGGAACTCACCATTTGAGTTTCCAAGCTTCTTCTTCTTCAAATGTTTTTGAGTCTTCACCTCAACAACAACAACAACAGGAGCAACCATTGAACTTGGACACCCCATGGTGAAAAAAAGCCAACAACTTTAATTTTCTCATTGGTGTATGTGAAATGTGTAACTAATTAACACTCACAAACTTTGTTATAGGTCATGTTCAATAAGTGAAGTGTTAGGGACTATATATATGTAATTGTAAGCTTTGTCAAATTGGTGCAAAGTTTTAGGGATATTAGAGTATATAGTCATATTTAATTGACATGTTGATGTATGTTTATGGTGATGTTGATGTAGAGTTTATTTCAATGTCAAGGGTGGGGGAAAACCTCAAGTCCTTTGTTTCAAACAACATTGTTATGTGTTATATATATTATCATGGTATATCATATGGTTTCATCTAATACTTTCTTCTTTTTTTTTGTGATATTGGAAAATTGGAGTTGTCTGCTCATAGACAGCTATTTAACTTAAATAGTTCGCTCATCTACATACTTAGAGAGGCATCTACACCCATCCCAAAGTATTTAGTGTGAGACAACAAAAAATTTTACAATTTGAAGTTCACTCGTAGGCTTTCAAACTTGAAACTTCTAAAGAAGCATTCGTTGGAAACCTCAAACTTCTACCAACGAGGCTGCCATAAGTATTTTTGAAGTTCTAATTGATAGTGGAAGGATTTTAATTTTACTTTCATCTGCATAATTTAAATGTGATTTCCGTTACGTCAAATGTTTCATATCTGTGTCTAAATTTAAATAAAAATTGAAAAGAAATGTAATTTACCGAGAAAATTTTAGGCTAGGGAAAAACATAGAAATCCAATCTTCCAAACAAATTTCTCACAGCTATAAAAAATAAAAAAAATAAAAATAATAATAATAATAATAATAATAATAATAATAATAATAATAATCAGGATGATATGTTAAAAGTCTTAATGCAAGATTGAAAATTGTCTTATCAATTACACATTTTGTCGAAGTTTTTTTTTAAATTTTATTTTTAATATGGAGATATGTATTCTTCAATGTATTTGGATGAGCGTTTCATACACAGATATCGTCCTGATCATTTAGGGGGTGTTTGGGCCACAAAGAATAGGGAGGAATGAAAATGGAATCATTCTCCTCATAATCACGTTCTCTAAAAATCACTTTTTTTATTCTCCTCCCTAACTACTTTTTATTCTCTCTCCAACAACTTTTCATACATCACATCACTATTTTTTACTCACATCATATTCATTATTTTATTTTTCTCATAATCATTACATTTATATCAAACACAAATAATCATTCTCCCCATAATCATTACTTTCACCCCAAACACAAATAATCATTCTCCCATAATCATTTTTCTTCCTATTTTCCTTCTCATTATCATTTTCTACTCGATCATTACCATTCTCCTTGCCTCAAACACACCCTTAAATAATTGACTAATCAAAACCTCTGAATTTGAAGTTTCTCAAATTAAAAAAATATGTAGTTCAAAATAAAAACCTAATTGTTTGACTTTTGACTTTCATGTTACATTAACTCAACTCACACGTGCGTACTGGCCCATATATTCATACAATATTTCCATCAATGCATTAAAAATAAAAATAGGCACCTATGTTCCATGTGAAATTAAATTCCATGGTTGAAACTTTCTTTCGGTGGAATTCTGAAATTAACTATTACCTCCCTCATCCGTTGGTATTACAATAGTCAAAACTAACCTAATCTGGTTATTTACAAGCTAAATCAAATGTCGGCATCATAAACTATACAGCAAATATGATTATTAGTCTAGTAGGAAAGAAGATCTTTGAAAACCAATAAGTTATGAGTTCAATCCATAATGATCATTTATCTAGAAATTAATTTTTTACCTATTTTTTTGACAACTAAATGTTGTAGGGTCATGCAGGTTGTCTTGAGAATAGTCGAATCGCACATATCAAATGAAAACAAAATCTTTGACATTTCAAATCAACACCCTATATTTGTACAATTTATGATCATTTTATTCAAACTAGCATCTGCTGTTTCAAATGCCAAATCTCAAAATATGTCATTTTTCTACATACAAAAAGAAAATAACTCTAGTCCTCAATTATCGAGAACCAGTCAAACAAAGAACCTATCAAAGTTTTGAGTCCTTCCAGCCCAATTTGTCTATTTGATCCTATTTTATGATCCTGTTAAACAAAATTAAGGGCCCTTCTATAATGTGTTTTATACAATAGACAAAAAGGAGCCATTTGGAAGTGGGCATAGAACCAGATATTGGTCAAGAATTAGAAGAAAAAAAACTGGATCATTGACTGAATTTGATAATACCCAAATGAGCTTGAACTTGAAGCAAATGACCGAGTGCTTCTCATAAATTACCCAGCAGGCATAGTTTTGCAATCAGCATTCAATGAAAAACAGCAACAAAACTTTTCGGGTTGACTTAAGTGACGTCGGTTCGGAGGTTTTCACATTACACATCATTCAACCTGGTTGGGGAATCGAAATGGCAAAAAAGTTATAGAAGCAATGAACTATGGATGTGATTAAGTTCAAATCCTTAACATGGAGATAAATCAGATGATTAGAAAATGTAAAGCCCGAACTGTTCCGTAAAAGATAACAATCTCGATATAAATGTTTAATAGTAATCTCACAGTTACTTGGGAGAACCAATGCACTTAATTAGGCAATGAAACAACATGCTTTAAGTGAAAATTAATTACCTGAAGTGAACTGAAATGTGCAATTGCAATAAGAACACTTCCATTATTCACATATTGGAGATGCCCTCCCAGGCTAGTTCAGTGGATCATCTTTGCCTTCTGTGTCTGAAAAATCAAAATCTTCATCCTCTTCGTACTCATTATCTTCGTCATTGCTATCTTCATCGTTTTCGAAATCCGAAAATGCTAACAAAGATGCTTCCTTGTCCTACAGATCATAACACATATTTTGACTTTACAGTTTACCCTTCTATTCCATTTTTAATAGGGAAACGCAGCTAGAGATTTAAAAAGAAAATAGCAATCGGAGATTCACTTGGAAAGATTCTGAGACAGGTTCATCCTGAGACGACCAGACATTCTCATCCTCTGAATCTTCAGTGACACCCTACAATTGGCAATTTACAATGATTTCAAACAAAAAATCAGATGCTCTTGACAGTACAATGAACAATATCCTTTTATTTGGGGAGGGGTCAGTATAGGGTGCTTTCATAGTTCATTTTTCTTTTATGACCGGGAAATCGGAGCCGCCGCCCAACTGTAGATAACCATTTAGGTTAATAGTTGGCTCCACTGTGTGAGCACTTACGCCCGTCTAAGGGCCAAACTCATGTGACAACAAAAAATTTTCCAGTTAAACTCACTTGCAGATTTCGATCTTAAGGCCTCCAAAGAAGCACACTTTGGTGGCCCGAAGCTCGGATGCCTCATGGAGACGCTTTCAAAGTTAAAATAGTTACATCATATTACCAGAAAATCCTAATAATATTAATATAATATTAGACCATATGTAACTTTGCATGGAAGAAAATGTTATGCAGAGTTTGAGAAGTTTATGCTTACAATTTCTTTCTTCATTTGCTCTATGTTCTTCTCGAGTTCAGATATATGCTGACTTAGAGCCTATACAGTTGCCAAAAGATGATGCAAGGAAGACATAAGGGGTTAAGAAAAGTAGATGCTTAACACCAAAAGAGTAAAGTAATGGACACGAATGAAACCTCGTGTCGCTGCATGGAAACCGAACGCTTTAATGCTTTTGCCTTCGTAAGCAAGTTTCTTGGCCTCATGGCAATGGGTCGGCGATAATTCTTTCCTCGATAGTAAATAAGAGCATATCCTTTTGGAACTCTATCTATTGAAACTAGTATTCCACCACTCTCATACTCTAACAACCTTGCCGTTTCTTCCACAAAAGCAAGTGTCTTTTGCTTGCTAATTAACTTCACGAGTTCCCTATGCTTCCAATGTAAATGCATGTTTTCAACCACACCATCAAAGACACCACGAATGCCTGGAAAATTATGAATATTTTATAAGAATTTAGAGTTTTTTTTTACATTCATAATCAATCTATATTTTCCGATTAATTTTGGTCACCTATAGGTAAATATGCTGTCATTCTTGACCCAACCCTCCGAAAAATGACCCGTTCCTCATCTGTTATCGTTTCCTGGTCATCATCAGGGCCAGAAAGAACCATGGATGCTTCAATTTTCGATAGCAATTTTTCTGCTCTAAGTTTCTTCGCTTGGGCCTAATCATCAAGTTATTAAGAGATCAAAGTTGGTTATTCTATCAGAAGAGCGACACACAAGAAAATATTAGCAGTCCAAAATTTCGAGGACAAAATAAAACTTATAATACTTACAACACCTAGCTTATGTTCAACTCGTCTGACAAGTCTTGCAGTTTTTGCTCTCGAGTTTTCCTCAATCATATTTTCACGCTCTTCAGCAGATATTTCCCTTCCCCACCTTGACTGAGCCTCGTAAAATTCGGCCAAAATACCTGCAGGTGCAGGTCCATCATTTCTTGATGAAGTTTCCTTGACCACTTTACTTCGAACTTTCTCTTCCACATCTTGGATCTGTTTTGTTAATTCCTGCCTTTCTGCCAAAGCTGCAGCTACACTTGTTGGGAGGAAATCCTTTCCACGGTATATGACGATAAAATATTTATTTCTAAGTAGTAACACACCTCCTGTTAAGTTCTGCAGCGTAGATAAATTTTATAGTGAAAATGATATCAATGCAGGCACAAATATCTGGTCTAGATTAAAATATGAAATGTGAGGAACTAAATCCTAAATAAGTATAGATAAAATCATATAACAAGCTTCTCGAATAAGTTTATGGGACTTGTGATCCATTTCAGAACTCCAGGTACATTCTCTTGAGACTGTAGGTATCCCATTTCCATAATAATGACTCGATGACTACTTGGAAAGTAATTGAAAGAGAGGGGACTGGAGACATTCGAACTTTAAGAAAGAGATAACTGTGGAAGAGAAATAAGTTGGGAATTTAATAGTAAATATTTTTCTAGGATGAAGTATATTTGCATCTCATTGTACTTGCAAATTATTATGATTTAGTATAGATTGTGTAAGAGTCCTATTATGGGCTATATGGGAATTATTAGGTTATCATTAGGGTAATTTGGGTATTAGCTAGAGGAGTTCTGTTATATATAATGGGATTTTAGGCTGTAGAAAGGAGGTAATATTTTGGAGGCTAAGTCATAGGACTTGGATGAGAGGTTCCGGTGCTCTCAAACATCACCGGTTAGCTTGTTGTTTCCCTTTCTTTATCTTATCTTGTTACTTCTACTAGTAGTCTAATGGAGTATGAACTGGTTTGTGAATTTATTCTATGAAATATAGTGCAGTTTATATCAATATTACAGATTACTGTTCCATTGGTATTTTGTATTATTCTGTGATTTTTTGGAAATAGTAAGGTATTGGACACCTTAAAGATTGTTAGTCTTTTCCACCACCTATTAAAGATGTTTTTTACCCAACTTATGCACACCTTAACTATTTTTCACAGACAACCATCTGATCTTACGACATTTGGTTGTCAACCTAGGTATATGGTCACTCTGAACTGAACTCATGACCTCTTCTTGACCACTATATCAACCCTGGTTCAAAAGATGTCAAACATCATAAAGTTCCTAAACTATCATATATTACAAAGTTGGGCAATGGCCTCCACCAGGAGACATCAAAGGTCAAAACCTTCCCCGGTAACAAGGCAAAATAACATGGTATTTTGGTCTTGAACTTCTACTAAAAAGGAAACTGAATTCACCGTACCAAAAATATAAAAGGAGGAAAAATAAATTGAAACACACCTGTAGTTCCTCAGCCATGAGTTTATTATTGGTATTCTGTATACCTCTTTTAACAGCAATTTTAACCACTACGCTTTTTTCCCAAAGTTTGAGTACAGCAACTGCCAAGCCCTGGTGGTTCCTGTTTCTCCCTGCAAAAAAGTATTCTAAGAAAAAAAAATCGCCAAATACAATTTTCACGACAGAATCATGCAACGAATTTGAGGACATGATAGAATACCAAGGGCAAAATGACAAGGTAAGGATTTTGCAAGCTTCCTCATTTGAGTCATCTCTGCATTGGTCAGTCCAGACATCATTCCAGTTGGAAGAAGCCTTAAAGGAGTTTTGTAACCGGGAACAGTTGGAGGAAGCTGATCGGCATCAATAGGAAGAACTCCCGTGCCCCACCATTCAACAAAACGAGGACCTAAACCAGCTAATAGTTGGTTGTATTCAGCCACTTCCTCTGACATGGCCTCGTTAGACCTTGCAGCCCCAATAGGCAACTTAACCCTCGCTAGAGCTGAAACTGCAACATTGCCAATCATTGTCGAAGTGGCATCTGAAGAAACATCTGGGATGAGTACACCATCCCCCTCCCTTGCAAGAGGTTTAATTTTAGAAGGCCCTTCATAGTTATTACCACGGTAAACTACCATAACGCTTCCAGACCTCCATAGAATCAATCCTCCGGTTCGTCGCTGGTCATCACACCATATTATTAGTTACAAGCTCCATGCACGCATACAAATGAAAAACCAAATAGACTATAGATGTGCCACAATATGAAGCTCCGTTTATCAGGAAAAACCAAATAACATTATAATCGTCATCTCTCATTCTACCTTGAGATATCAGTTCAAGATAAAATGTTACCATTATAAGCAAAGAAATATATGGCAATTTTCCCCACAACCATGAAGTACATCCATCCGAAAGATGATCCATTATTGCAAAATTCAGTGAATGAAGTATCTAGAGTCATGCATGAGATAGTATGAGGTTCTATCTCAAAATCAATTGGAATAAGAGGAGTAGCCCACCTATCTTCTAAACACTAGGAGGTCACCGCACTCTTCGAATGTGGGATCCTCAAGATCCTACCACAAGAACAAGACCCAAACTTCAAACCCCGGAGCATGTGGGATGGAACTTCGTTTAAGTATTTAAAACGAAGTTGACTAATAATATATACTAGAGAATTCCACAAAGAATGAATCAAATTCCTTTCATAGATCACTGTGCCACAAGGGGAGGGAAATGGGTAGTTTTCTGCTTATAGAGTGCAGTCTATTTCCGCCAACAAGAGCAATAGCTCAATTAGCATAACCATAGGTGGGACAACAGTTCAATCTGCATAAGTGTGTGCCCTTGAACAAGAGGTGATGAGTTTGAATTCTCCGCCACTAATTGTTATTGAAAGGAGAGATTTTATCCAATGGAAGAAGAAAACTTAAGGAACATTAAGTAAATCTTGCTCTAGAATTAACACGAGAACAGCCAATCAGTAACAAACAAACCTCTACAATCTCGTGGGCTGTCTTCATATCCTGCGCAAGCTCCTCATGGAACTTAAGCCTCACCAATTCCTCCTTCCTCCATTTCCCATGAATCTTCTCTAGCACTGCCTGCGTAATCCCCGCTTTCGGTACACTAATCCGCTCTCGAAGAAACATCCCCATTCTCCTCAATCGCTTCAGCTCGTCATCTTCAATACTCAATTCAGCCAATGTAGGAGCCTTCATCTTTCTCCTTTTCAATCCTCTCCCACCCTCTTCCTCTTCAGCCTTTACCTCCTCTCTTTTCCATGGAAGAATGATTTCATCCTCCCCATCCTGATTCGAATCCAATGCCCCGTCCGGTCGAATCCATTCACGTCGAAGCAAATCCCCAAGTCTCTCCTCCCCTGTCACCGGCATTGCCTCCATAGAATCCAATTCATCATCCGATCCAAGCCCTAGATTTCGTAAGCGAAGAACAATTCGCTCAATTGCACTTTGCCCTTTATTCTTATCAAAGAACTGCGTCTGATTCTCGGTTCGATCAGTTCGATCACCTTGGGGCGTTTCCGCTACCTGCTTCTTGAGTTTTCGATCATTCGTAGAGCTTCCAGAAGGCCACTTGGAGATCCAAGAAGAAGGAGAAGAAGGGGGTCCGGAATTATGCGAGGTTTTAGGGCTTTTCTTGCCGCTATGCTCAGTGGGGGTTCTGAGAGAAGAGAATGTTCTTAGAATCTGTAGAGAGAAATTAGGGTTTGAGAGAAGAGTACGCGAGTGAGAGGATATTGAAAGTGAGTTCTTCAATGGCAGCTCCGACAATTTGGCAGTTGCGAATGCCATTAATGTAAAGATTAATCAACAATTAGCGCTGAAATTGCATTGTTGCTTTGGATTTGTCTGCCATTGGATTCAGCGAATGACAAAGAAAGGAGAAGAAATTGAGAAGAGCTTCAGCCGAGGAAGATGGCTTTTTCTGCAAAACCTTGTCTGGATTTTTTCTTCTTTATTTTTCTATTTTCCTTTATTTTTTTAAAATAATATTTTCCCTATTTTTTCTTCTTTGTTTGTTTGTATAGTGTTTATGAACATATCTACTTCAATCGCCATGAGTAGTGCTTGGGACTAACATATCGTGAATTTAAAATTTTCGATTATTATACTTTAATTCAACAAGAATTAAGAGTGAATAATTATTGTAAAAAAAAGGAATGAATGAAAAATTCGAACGCCTAACCTTTAAATAATTAACATTTACTTAGGTTGATAATTATCATAAAATGTTATTCATCAAAAAAAAAAAAAAAACCATCATAAAATGTTTTAATGATCAAGAGAATCTTTAAAAATAAAGTTTTATCTATAAAAGTCATATACGTATTAATTAATTTTTTATGAATTTTCTCAATATCTAAATGTTGTAAGATCAATCGATATGTTATGTGATAATAATAAAGGTATGCCTAATAACATTTATGTCGGTTGAATTGTTAGTGTGATTTGACCTCTCACTCAAAAAATTTTATCACATGGTTAAATTGAAATGGGAATTATCTCGTGGCCAAAATCAAACCAATACAACAAATTCAACAAAAAAAATAAGAGACCAGTTTGGGTGCAGCCTAAGCTGCACCCTTGAGGTGATGTCAGGAAGAAAAAAAATATTAAAAAACAAAATGGAACACTTTAAAAATAAATAAAAAAATTGAGATATATGGCTCCAAAAGAGCCACATCAGGGACAGCCAGTTGTTGGGTGCAGCTTAGGCTGCACCCAAACTGGTCTCAAAAAATAATAGCAAATAAGTACGAAATAAAAAATGTGCTAAATTTTATTTACGTACAAAATAAATACTTTTTTTCCCCGGAACACAAATCAGAAAACTAACCTCCTTTTTCCCGCAGCGCGAACCCTACTACGTCGGCTATACGAACACGTGGCACCTACTCTCCAACAAATTTCCCGTTTACAATTCATCCCTCGCCACATCATCTCCAAATCTCAACAGTTTCCTTACGTGGCAACTAGTTACTCACGATGCTATCCACGTGGCAAAACTACCTCAGATATTTTGCTGTGCTTACAATGGTACTGCATGCAGGAGATCAGTTTTGGTTATGTATATAAACAAAATCCCATTTTAATTTCAGGTATATTTTCTTTGTTCATGAAACCAGAAATGAAAAGAGGATTTTGACAAACCCTAACTCGAAAAAGATTGAAATCTGAAATTATGAGTCCTCAGCAACAATTCAATGGAAAGATGAATCAGAGCTCGATTAATTCCAGCAATGGCAAAGTATTGTGTCCGCCGCCGTTGAAGATCAATAAGGATTCTCATTTCATTCGTAAATCTCCGTCGTTTAATTCCACTTCTCCGTCGTCTTCTTCCTCTTCCACCACCTCGAAGCTCGCCAATGGCGTCTTCTCCGCCGCCGCCGCAGGTTCCTCCAAGCCGCCGCAGAGACATCCGGTGATTATTTACACGCATTCTCCCAAAATCATCCACACGCATCCTAAGGATTTCATGGCGTTGGTTCAGAAACTCACCGGAATGCCTAGATCTGATGAAGATTCTTCACCGAAATCCGGCGATGTGAATAATAATAATAATAAAGGATCTAAAGCTGTTGTGAGTGATGATAATGAATCGTCGTCACTGACGGAGGAGAATTGCAGTAGCGGCGGCGGATGCGGCGCGGTGGAAGGTCAGGTGAATTCGTGCTTTGCTCCGCCGATCTTTGAGGCACCGCCACCGCCGCCGCCGCCTCCGCTACAAGTTTCGAATTCTTATTTAACTAGCATTCCGATTTACAGGCCGAATTCGACGGAGTTTTTGTGTTCTAATCAGCCGTTTCTTAACTACGAGGATTCTTTGCTTTTCGGTACTCCGAATCTTCATTCTCTTTCGTCTTCTAATTCTTCATTGAACGGAATTAATGATTTCTGCGATTACGGCGATTTTTAGAGCTTTTTTTTTTTTTTTTTTTCTCGATTCGTAGTTGAATTTGGGGAGGGATTATTAGATTCCATTTGATTTCGATTCAAATTAAAAATTCATCAATCCTATTTCCTGATATGATTCTCTAGTTTAGGGAACTGAATTTCGATTTATTTCCACTGGTCAGTTTTAAATGACTTGGATCAATTTCATAGAACATCAGAAATGGCAACCAAATTGGATCTGGCTTTTTCTATGTTCTTTAATTTTGTTTTTGTTTGAGATTAACAACAATCTCTCTCTCTCTATCTCTCTGTGTTCTTGAATTTAACGATGATGGAGTTTGCAAATAAGATCAATAAAGAGATCGTGGATGATGGAGAAGCGACACCAGAATAATTCCTCTTCTTTTTCTTTTTTTCCTTCAAGTAGATGTAATTGTTTTTCATTAATGAAGTGGAGTTGTTCTTTTGATCATTTTTTTTTTTTAATTAACCCTTTAATTTTATTTTTATGAACATATCTTGTTTTGATTTTTTTTTTTTTTTTTTTTTAATTCATGTTTTGAAATTTTATGTAACGGATATTGTTGATTAATATTTTTATAAACAATGTTTCAATATTATGAATTCAATAACTAGAATCTATAAATGAAACGATTTCACCCATAATTATGGTAGGCATTTTGAGTTATATTCTTCTTTTCCATTTAGGTATGAATAAGAGATTTAAAAATTGAACATAAATATTTTATTTAAGGAAAATGAGATAAATTTTAATATTCTTTAGTTTAAAAGTTGCTAAAGGAAAAGATGTAAATAAAGTAGGAGATAGGCCTCTTTATTCGTAGGTATATCTTTTATAACATCAATCCTAACAACTAAAGCCTATAAAAAAAAAAGTAGTTCTTTTTTTAAAAAAAGAAATAAAATATAGTGAACACAAACTCTATTAAAAAATAAAATTTACAAGACTAATTAAATCTAAAAATAATTACAATGTACAATTTTATTCAAATGATTATAAATATAAATATTTTAGAATTTATCTAATTGATAATTGATTTGTAAAAAAAACTCATATCAATACAATTTCTCGATTAAAAATGTTTTCCTTTTAAACTTTTTTTTTTTTTTTTTTTTTAAACTTTCATTTGAATTAGCGATTCTAAACATTTGTCTATGCAAAGTCAATAGGTTTTTTTAATGTCTGTTCACTTTTTGTTTTTAAGGATTATCCTTTTCTTTATTCGAAGGAATAAATTATTATGACGATTAATTTTCTTTTTTTGTCAAATTAATATTAATTTTCTTAAAACTTCTATCTCTCGTCATCGATTTGGTTTTCCAATAAACTAGTATGAATAATCGCAAAGTCAAAGTCACATCTCTTCCAGAATTAACATGAATGCATGGGAACATAAACTAAGATTAAAAAAATAATAATAAAAAAAAATCCACCTACATGTTTAGGATATAAATAAAAAATAAAACTGCTTCTCAAAAAGAAAATAAATAAATAAATAAAAAATAAAACTTGTGGAGAGTACTTGCGATTATGTGGCACAAATTTAGCCTCATATTGATTTAATTTTATTTTTTAAAATAAAAATAATGAAACATTGAAAATTTTAATAAATATTGTAGCAATTTTTTTAATACAAATTAAGAGAGACCATAAACCTTACATTAAGAACTAATGAGAATCAGATATCGATTTTCATAATCAAACTCGTGATTTGAACTGGATTTCCACTAACTATTATGACAATAAGTAGGCTCACTATACATCAACGACAAATTTTACCGAGACAAAATGTAAAACATTTTTCAATGAGGAAGATTTTGGTGTAGCCATGGCTGCACCCTCCATGTATGCACTCACTTTAACAGCCACGCACACAAAAAAAAATTATAAACAAACAGACATTAAAAAAAGAAGAAGAAAAAAAGAATGTGGCTTTCAAAGAGCCACATCAAGGACCGTTTTGGTGGGGTGCAGCCAAATCTTTCTCTTTCTCAATTATTTTCCCTTGCCATTATTAGAAGTCATAACTATCAGACAGTGTCTATCCGGGGAATTTACATTTCTACCCTCCTACACAAAGTCACAAACCAACAAACATGAAAAAAAAAAAGATAGAAAACATATATTACGGCTTCTCTACGTGTAATTTACAGAGGAAAAAAAGGATATGATAAATTCATTTCCTTTTCTTGTCTTCATTTTCCCTCTCAATAATAACAGGGGCTGCTGGAATGCTGAACCACCATTCCCTTAGCCTTCTTATCCATCTCTCTGTGCTTGCTTTTCTTGGGGGTGAGTACCTTGTAAATCCCTCCATAAACACCATTAAAACTATGTATTTTGTGGGTAACAAGGCCAGAGTTATGGCTATCACTACAAGACAAACTGCAAACTTCATTGTGGCCTGTTCATCATAACAACAACAACAACAAAACACTTTGGATTCTCAATCATGGCAACCAAAAACATGAACAAGTAATTGTAATCCATCTATCAGCAGATAATGAACTAGTTTGGAAGGTGGAAGTAGTGAAATCTCATAGCAGCACACAGATAAGACTTGAGAGAGCAAGAGGAAACGGGTTCGAACCTGAGGGAAAATGGCCAGCAGCAAGGCGCGCAGCTTGAGGAGAACGATGTTACCGTCTTGGATGAACTGTTCCGCTTGAGAAATCGCGGTCTGAATGGCCAAAAGCTGCTCCATTGCGTTCATTGGTGGAGGGGCTGCGACCTTAACTTCGTTGACTGGGGTACCTTGGTTGAAAAGGCGCGTAAGCATCATGAAAATGGCCATGAACATAAGTAGCAGAGCAAAGGCGTAGGGCAGCCAGTTCCTGTGAAAAGAATGTCCAAGTTGATTGTCAACATTTTCCAATCGGAGTTGCTTCAACTTAACTTAAGCCTCAATAGTAAGGAAAAACATTCAGATATGGAAATCAAATTCCAAACCAGAATAACGGAACTAGAAACCAAATTCAAATAGACTTCATACGATCTTCCCGTATGCAACCATCATGGATTGACCTAATAGTCAAGAAGGTTTTAGGAAACTAAGAGGCGATGAGTTCAATACAGATGACCACCTACTTAAGAATCAATTTCTTACCGACTTCCTTGACATCCATATGTTATAGGGTCAGATGATATGTCATGTCCAGTGAAAATGTCGAGATGCACGTTCTTATGCCACAGCAAGACACTTAAAAGCTGAATTTTATATCTTGACATTTACCTGTAGATAATGTAACTGGAAACCAAACAGAATGCCAAAGACTTCATTGGATCTTCCCATCGTGCCAAAGAAAGAAGGCATTTTCCAAGTTCACTCACTGGCAACATTAATTCCTACAGTACAATAATAGAGGCTAAAGTTAAAAAAATAGGACGACCAGATTATATGAAAGATCTGAACAAATAGAAATCAGAATCATCATCCATAACAAAGAAAAAGATAGCCCAATGGCGTTGAAAGCCAAAAATATTATACTTGAACCAGAAAAAAGAAGAAACAATTGGCTACTCTTAAATAGCTACAAAAGTAATAGTCTAAAAGCAAGACCAATACCTTCATTACTGCCAAATTAGTATCGATGCCCTCTACTTTTGCTCCATCAACCGTCTCTTGAGCCATCACGACCTTTTCGTAATTGTTTCTTGATTCCTTGACTGCCCTCTCCAAAGGAGTCATTTTTCCAACAGCAATCTCACCCACAAGAAGCTCATTGTCACTGGAATCGGTTTCAGCTGTTCCCATTCCAAATCCCAAGTGATAAGCTAAGTCGAATGCTGAGATTGAATACATTCTGTTTTCGTGAATAGAATTGTTTGTCCGGTCACTCTCCTTCATGTCTGACATATTTGCAAGGGTTTCCAAAATTAAGTCCCCACCTGGAAGCTGATCGCAAAGATTAAACATGAGAAGTGACTCGCACCCAAGAGATGGTGTAGAACACATGTCTTGAATCGCTTGTAAGCGTAGAATTCCAAGGACAGCTTTTGAGAGAGCTTCACTCCTTTGAATTCCCTTGATCTGGAACTTGTTGATAAATCTATGAACATATAGAACCTCGCGGATGATTGCAAGCCAAAAATCTCGACGAGTATGGCCTTTAAGTTCAGGAAACTCAATCACAACTGGTTCTGATCTAAAAAAAATTAACCCAACAACAACAAAAAGTGAACATCAAACCCTTTTTTTCCCTTAAGAGGTGAAAATCAAACTTGACAGCTCTTAATATCTATATAGGTCAAATACAAGATGTTTGCACCACTAGCCCCAATCAAGCCAAACCATCCCCAAAACAAAGGAATGATCTACTTACATGGAAACGGATTTGTATAGAATCGCCTTATCAAAGAGCCGGGTACCCAACGGTCCAGCCAATTCAGGTTTGATAACCTGTTTCAGATCCTCAGATAAGTCGTATCTTTTTGCCTTGTCAAATGATACTACACGAAGAGCTTCAAAGTAAAGTGCATGATCTGTCAGAACCAACCTACCTGCACAAAAAAAAAGATGTGAGAAGATAAAAATTTAACAGAAAGAACTACAAAATATTATCTGATATATGCCGCCTGCTCCTGACAATCCATTTCATTTGATGAAACATTTTCCTCAAAACTATAATAAACTTGCATGATGCATCTACGATAGGGAAAAAAGAAGTTAATCATTCCATGACTCACCCGGCCACGTAGAAATTCCAACGTGTTCAAGAACTGGTTGTGTCGTGACTGTTCCATCCATTTCTAAAATCCTTTCTTCTCTTAATGTTCTTTCAGACTGAAGAAGGTTTGACTCCGATAGACTTTTCATTTTTCTTATCACTCTATCAAGATGACAGTTAGTATTAGAATGAAAAAACTAACAAATTAGAAATTTGAACCGGACGCTTTAGTATTAAAAATTTTCATGCTAAACAAAGAAATAGTGAAAGGTGCCTACTTTTCAAGCGTGCTCAAGTATTTGTCGTAGACAGAGAACTGAAGTCTAGCACCAGCTGATGAAGTAAGCATCTCAAAAAGATTTTCGCTAATGATCACATTTGAAATGATGGGAATTGCTGGGGCAATTCGAGAAAAAGCCTCCACCCCAATTGATGCATCTTCAGCAATCTGTAATAAAGGGTCAGCTATAGATGAAAACTAAAAACACTGATATGATACCCAAAATACCAATAATGCAAGGACACGGAATATGCGATATTCAAGGCCATTGATTGTCGCACTTCATCATTATGCAAACAGCAAACAAATTTTTTAATTAAGTCTGAAACAGCCAGGCGAGCTACTAAAAGGGATCAAAAGAAGCATTTTAATGATCTAGTTATATCCATTTTCCGCACTATCTATATTTGAGAAATCTACACACGTGCAAACCCTATTAAACCAAAAACTTACATTAAGTACAGGCTGGCTAGAAATTGCCGGGGCTTCCCAAGCTATCATAATGTCAAATGTCAAGCGTCGAAATTTTTTATCAGCCAAATAGCCGATATTTTGTGTAGATAGTGCAAGTGCCCTGAAACTGCAATACTCCAGAAAGTTTCTTGCATAATTTGAAGAAACCTTGATTGAATCAATTGCCTCCACATTAAAACTTTCTTGAAGTTCACTAGCAGAAATACCAAGGATTCTGCAAATTTGACAATGCAATGGATTGAACATCAATTCATTCAAGTCCTTGAACACTAATGTACTAGCCTAGTATAAATCACGTCCAAGAAACAGTAGTAAAGACACATCAAAACTACTAATCATACAGAAAAAAGAAAAAATAAGGAGCGTCTGATTTTTCTTAGAAAACTAAGAGGACTATACTGTCAGTTGATTGACATGGTATCAGAGAATGAGATCATATGTTCAAACTCTTGCCAAGTCATTTCCTCCTCAATTAAAATTGAATTATACTAATAAAGCATTTCTCATATTTCCAAGTCCACACGAGAGGAGAGTGCTAGTTAATATAATTAAATTTATCCCAACCCATGAATTTAAGCTTTCGGGTTAGTTGGTGATTTAACATAATTCAACATACTAGGAAGAACTTACTTTGAACATCTACGAACAACCACATTGGCGAACGGAGAGAGCTCACTTATCCAATTCCTCTGCGTAGAAGGAGACCTTTCAATTTCTTCAAGTTCTTCATCAAAGTAGCTCCACTTCCCTAACAACCATTTCAATGAACTGTCTCTAACAAGCCCCTCAAGCGTACTTCTAGTTTTGCTGACAACAGCCATCTTATTCAATTAAGCACCATGTCAATCACACACGTCATCCCCAACAGCAATCCAACAACCAAAACACTCCTATCTTTGTACAGAACTAGTAACTTTGTGCAGTATTTCAACCATTTACGCCCTATTTAACAATCCAAAAAAATTCTCAGTTCATATCAACAAGGTAAATGAAACAAACGGAGTAAATTCATTGTTTCTACAACTTAATTAAGCACCCAACGAGCAGGGCATCAAATTCAGCCAGTTCAACAAGAACCCACCACGATAAACTCCATCAAAAACCCAAAACCCAAGTTTCTATTTACCGATAACAACCATACCAATCAAATTGCAGCTACAAGAATTAGAACTTCGAAACCCTAACCCTAAATCGCAAACAACAGCTAACCCTCGTAAACCCTAAGCTAACCAATGATGCAAAACCTCTAATCAAGAAACTCGTACCGTTAATTTACAGACCCACATGGCCGAAGCGCTCGAATCGCCGGAATTTGAAGAATGGTGGCCGGAAAGAGTCGGTTCGATCAGTGGCCGGAACAGCAATTAACGTCCAATATTCTGAGATGGGTTGGGATCTTGATTGTTGCATAAGATCAAGAAAAAGCGAATTGAATTTCAGTGAAATGGGTATGATTTTGTAGAGCCATGAAGATGAGCCACCGTCACAATATACCATTTTCAGTTTGATGCTTTGTTGCAGCACTTTTGATTGTTCAGATGCGGGCAGATACAGTTTGGTCAGCGACCATTCTATTTTCTGATTGGCTGGCTTGTTTTGATCCGTTGATCTGCACCGCTTGATGGAACGACTTTTTAACCTCTTTTTGTTTGTTTGTTTTTTTTTTTTTGGTAAATTTGTTGGTTTTTGTGTTTGTTCCTAAAACTTAAAACGGTAACTCTTGTATTCTCAGAAAAAAAAAAAAAAAAAAAACGGTAACTCTTGTTAAAAATTAATAAAAGTTTTTTTGTGTTTGTGTTTGTGTATGTCATTGAATTTTTTATTTTCCTGACTGATAAATATTAGATTTATTGGGCAATTTTGAAATTCATATTCTACTAAATACAAATTAAACTCTATTAATATTTTTGTTGGTTTTTATGTTGTTGTTCTTTTTTTATTCCTTTTTTTTTTTTTTTTTTTTTTTTTTGTGGCTGATGATCGTAGAATAATATTTACCTGGAAGAGAAACATAACTATTATAGTATGTAATTACTCTTTTAATATATTAAGTTTTTTTTTTTTTTGTACAACATTTGTATGCCAATAAAATTCATAATAAATTCATTCCTACATGTATGATTATCACATATTAAACATTGAATTTATTAAATAATTTTTTTAAGTTAATTTTGACCACTGAAATTCAAGAATTTATTAAATAAATTTTTAAAGTTTGTATATTTCTTAAAGCTACTTACGTTTATCAAAACTTAAAAGTTCATAAATTAAACTTATAATTTAATCATAAGTGTTACGAGACTAATGTTGTTTTTTAATTTTGTTCAAATCTCCCCTCACAAATATGGTTGAATTAAAAAATATTTCCTAAATTGAAACTTTGAAGAAGAAAAATGGAAATAAAATTGTGGTTTTTTTGACATGATAAAATTGTGGCTACAACTCTTATATATGATTTGAATTATATCAACACATCAAGTCATTGTCAAGAGAACATTTTTTAGGGTGGCCCTTACCATTTTTGTTGAAATGTTTTTCAAAGGTAGAGTTTTCTCTTTTAGTGGATAGAGTGCAATCAAATCTTTGATATTTATGAATAAATTGCATGAAATAGCATAACAATAGCAAGGGTTATATTTGGATCTAGGTTCACTTTGTGGTCAAATGTTGCCTTTTTTTACTTATCTTATGGAATATTATAAATTAACAGGTAAGTCCAAATCAAATAACATTACTTTATAACATTGTCAATGTCTATCCTCCAATATTACATTATAAAGCCAAATAATCACAAATATCTTCTTCCATGATCAATATTCTAACAATATATCATATAAGTTCTAAAAAAAACAATATATATGTAAATTACGGATTAGCCAATAAATATATGTAATTATTGGTCATTTAAATCATTATACTTGGTTTGTTATTTCTATTTCATTTTTTATTGGAAAAACAAATATCATCCTAATTTAGGCATTCCAACAAATATTATTTGAGAAAAAAGTTGTGATCATCCACATTACTTAAGGACACATGTGAAGTATTTAATATGGATGCTAATCTTGTAAAGCTTAAGTAATTTATGTGGCAATAAATATGAGAAAAATGAAATTGTTGACATTTTGGTACATATTAAGTCACATTATTGGCAGATGGTTGGTTTGGTGGGTCAAATGCTTATGGCTTAACAAATCAGCTAGACTTTTTTCTATTATTTATCAGTGATTTATTTTTGTACACTTATATCAGACCAAAATTAATTATCATAATGCTACTAAGTTATTAATTGCTCTAGAAGACAATTTCCATGTAGTTAGTTGTTGGTTTACTTTACTGTAGAAATAAAAGTTGATGGTTACTTCAACCTATCATATGGATATTTATTTTAAATATAGACTTAACTAATTGGTAGTTTTTTAATTAATTGAATAATAATTTGATTTTTTATTTAGTTCAACCCGAACAAAGAAGATTTGAACTATGATCTCTTCGTTAAAAGAATACATAATGAGTTATTGCTACGTCCTGCCATGACTTCTTAACTCAAGCGGCAAAAAATTACAATTCCAACGTTGCTAGGCTCAAAGATCATCTAGGCTCAGCCCATGTAAATTGGGCCACAGTAGATATCGAGGCCCAACCAAGCTGCTCTTAGCACAAATCATTCACATTGGGCTGGCCCATGTCGTAATAGAGCCTATTTGGGCTAACAAGGCCCACATGAATCTTCCCAACGTACATACAACACACACATATATGTAATATACGAGTAATAATTATATTTTCAAAAAATTGTAGTTTTAGTTAGGTTTATGAGATAATAAAATTTCATCTTAAAATCAATTGGTAAGTTGGTAAAGTGCATGATCACCCAAAATTTTAGATTTTGTTAATTTAGTAATACTATTTATGATAATAGTGGCCCTCCAAATTTTGTAATTTATTACTCTATTATATATATATATATATATGTATACATTTTTTTTTATACAACAATATTTGCGGAAGTTGAATTCGAACATATAATCTCATGATTATTAGGTTGTACAAAATGTCACTTGACACACTCTATTATATATATATATATATATATATATATATAAAAAGTGAACTCACCTTAAGCCATGTGATTCCTGATATATTTTAGGTTTTTTTTTTTGTATAAATGAAAGTGCACCTTCAAAATAATTTAAATATAATCCTCAAAATAATTATTTTTTTTGATTCCCCTCTAAGGAGGAGGAGTGGATCTTATCTTATAAAAATTGGGGCTTTCTCACATTTCAAATGTGAATCCTCAACAATCTTCACATTAAAGGGATCTATTTTTTTTTAGCATAATTAATGAGTTAGATTCGGATTAATTTGAGTCTTTATGAAGCTGAAGCTACATGTAATATATTTGACATGCAGATTTATTTATTCCTAACAGTGAAATACATTATAAAATAAATTACTAAATTTATCTCTTCCTTATTTAAGAACGATTATCTTCTTATATTCAAAGAAGTTATCGATAAGTTCTTAAAACAAAAAAAAAAAAAAAAGTTATCGACAAATAATATAAACAAGATGAGAATGAAAATTTTAAAAATGTTAATTTACGGCTTCGATATATTAAAGATAAAAACATAATTAACATGTAAGACTATATATATTGGATTTAGGTTTTCGTCTCATAGTCAAACTGAATTAAGTCCAACAATAATGGAAATATATTCTCAATTAAAAATTCGTGAATGAAATCTTCCAACTTTCAAATATTTTTATTAATATACTAATTAAAAAAACAGTCAAATAACAGACTCAATATATCAACAATTATGTATGTACCGTTCGCCAACCCTTAATTATATTAAAAAAAAAGTGAAAAGCGGTAGAATATAATAGAGAATTCTAGATTTCTTAGTATCATTAAAAAAACTTTGCCTAAGCTACTAGTGATTTAAAATAGTAGTGTGAAACAAAACTCACAAGCAGTCATTTCAAACAAAAAGAATTTGAAAAAACAAAAAAGAGAGAGAAAAGAGGTGAAGCATAATAATGAACAAAATCAACATAATAGCACCATATTGGATATTGTGAACCAAATAAAGATTAAAAAAAATGAATATTTAAAATAGAAGAGAAAGAAAGCTGTCCCAAGTGGGTGAACAAATTAAAGAAGAAAATGGAAAGAAATGGAAGAAAGATTTGAGAGGGAAAAAGATATATATTAGGTAGGGGTTTGTGAATATGCAAACAACTAAACTTGTTTTTTAGTTACTTCCCCACTTGAAAGTTGAAAAAGAGATTGAGTGAACTTGACCATATATGAATCTATCACAAAGTGACCCTCAAAATCTTAGAAAAAAGCCCACAAAATGACACAAAACTTTACCACATTTGGACCCACTTTTCTTGCTTGTTCATGCATGTATGTTTCCAATTAAGTACACACACAATACAATCAACCATTGGGTGGGAGTCAAACCAAAGTCAAACCCCTATCAACACACAAATTAAAATTATAAGATTGAGTGGGCAGAAAGAGATGCACCCAACCCAAACAAAAGTGGGTTTGCCTCTAGATTTAGATAGAAAGAGAAAAGATAGATATCATAAAGGTTAATAGTTTTTTCTTTTCAATGTAAAACAAGGAACCAACAATCTTAAGATTAATAATATATTTTTAACTAATTGAGTTAAACTCAAGTTCTCATGTAGAGTTATTTTGTTCATTAGATTACAAATCAAGATGTGTTTCATATCCCAAAACACATAAATCACCTTTGATGTTTTGTTTTGCACTCTTAAAAGTACTTTTGAAATGTTTTCATCCGTTAAATGCTCATAAAGAAAACACCCTACAAATACTTTCTCTTAATCACAAAGATTACGTTGTAACGTTCGAGTTTAAGAAAGATATTTGAATGAGAGATATTTTAAGAATATGCAAGTTATGATTAAGAAAAGTTTTAAAGAAATGATAGTCATTACTCATAACAATAAGATGTACATTTTTTTTCAATAACTCAATCATATAAATTTTAAAGTTAACAGTGTTTTGTTTAAAGTAATCTTATGTTGAAGTAAACTCATACAAATGTTCTCACAAAGTATATGAGTGAAAACAAAATATGTTGAGAGAAAGATCCATATATTGGTCTTTTGAAAATAGTATTCACTCGTAGAATCAATTAAAGACAAATACATAACGCGATCTCATCACATAAGATGTAGAGGCGTTGGATTGGTCTAGGTGTCAAATTCAAAATCCAAATCCAAATCCAAATTCAAATGATAGGTATGAAGTATTGTATCATTGCAACCAAATATTATAAGATTAGACTATTGTTCCATGAAATTAGTCAATATGTACTTAAATTAATTTAAACATTAAGACCCTGTTTGATTATCATTAAGTTTTTTATTTTTTGTTTTTGAAATTTAAGCTTAATTTTACTAAAATTTCTTACAATATGTTTCAACTTTTCTACAAAGTATCAACTTTTCATTAAGAAAGTATGTGAATGCTAACCAAATTTAAAAAATAAAGCTACTTTTTTTTCTTCAAATTTTGATTTGATTTCTAAAAATATAGGTGAGATGTAGATATTTAAGTAAGAAAAGATTCATAATGAAATAATTGTTGTATGATTAAATTTTAAAAATAAAAAATAAAATGGTTATGAATCAGAGTCTAATCAATTAATTTTTTTAAATTTTTTTAAACATGATCTTGGAGAGAGAAGTGGTTTGGAAGATGAGAGATAAGCTCATAATCATATTGGGTTTGGTTGGTTGAAAGAGCCCACCATTGCCCCCATGTTTGGTTTAGGGCATCTAATGAATGGCCCATTAAAGTTGTCTATTTCTTTCTCTCTCCCATTTTTATGGATTCGTTGCATCTCTACTAAACCCTAAATTGAAATACAAATAAATTGAAAATCAGATAAAGTTTTTTTTTTTTTTTTCCTACTCCAATCATTCAAAGAATGAATTGGCAACATCCAAATAGATTTTTTTTTAAAAAGCTTGGCTGTTGGTTTGGAATCTCTGTAATTCCATTTCAATGGAGCCTTGCAAATTGGAATGAAAAGAAAAATAATTTATATATATATATATATATATATATATATATGAAAATGCTTTTTTGTTTTGTGTCTTTTCTTTGCAAATTATAGAACAGTGAACTATCTCTTTCAAACCCACTGTGGACTATGACAGTAGCAAGATAAATAAAATTTATGAGTTTTTGTTAATGTGTCACACTCAGTTAACTGTTAACATTGCAAAGGAGATCTCTTTCTTCTTACTTATTTTACTTTATTTTAAAATTTTTATTAAAGAGTTGTTGTTGCCTTTTCACTAATTTTAAAGGGAATTTGCTGGGGGTGTCAACTTTTTAATTTTTTTTTTTTAATTATAACATTTTTTTTAAGAAATAAACAAAATTTTGGGTTTTTCTTTTTTTACATATTTCAATACTATCATTTATCGTTTCCTTATTAAATACTGTCTACATGCACTGTTTGAAAATTATTTGTGTCACTTATTAAAGACTTGGTAACACCATTTTAAAATTATTTGTAGCAATGATTGATGTGCAAGTCATTAAGTGTATGAATTTTTTCATCTTTTTATTAGACTCCAATTTTATGCTATACAATAATTTCTTCTAAAAAGTTATTATTTACATATATATA
>JBBMKA010000009.1:12341278-12376007 GCA_037833695.1 Sechiopsis laciniata | reverse complement strand
TATTTAAATATAGTGTGAACCAATTATATATAAAATACATGATTTAAATTTTTTTGGAAGTTATGACCCCATAGTATTTTTTATTATCTGCCATGTATGTGGCAATTACAAAATGCTTTAAACAGTTTTAATAAGAATCAATATGTTTTTTAATCTCAAAAAAAAAAAAAAAAACATGATGAATATTTTTGAATATAAAAAGCCGAGTTAATTATTATTAATTTAAATATTTTAGAATTCGTCTACATTTTTAATTATTTTTTTAAGTAGAATTTACGAGTACAATTTTCTATTAAAAGAATCTTAATAGATTTCGAGTCATAGAGGTTTTAGAGATTGGCCCAACTGTCTAGTAACATTAACTCGGCCCAGTTTGAAACCAGAAGGAAGGTTACCGATACAAAATACCTGGGCCCAAAGGCCCAAACAAAATGGGCCTGAAGTCCAGAAATGTACGCAGCTAATTAATATTTAATAAATTAATAAATATTTCAATAACGTTCGTCACGGTGGTAGTGACCGGGTGAAATTAGCAATTTTAACAGTGTCAAATGGCGACCCGACCCAATCCGATCCGAACCGTAATACTCTATCTGAACCGTTGATTTGTTTTAATAGCCATCTCAACCGTTCAGTCGGTCCTTTATATACCCTTCCTCCCTCGCTAACAATTCCTAGGGTTTGTTAGGGTTTTTAGCTTCTCACACTATCGGTAGTTTCCTGCTTATTCTTCCTGCTTCTTTACAGGTTTTAATCTTCATTAATCCGAATTTCAATACTTAATTTTAGATTCAAATCAATTCCTCTATGCATGAAAGATTTCTTGTTTTGCGCTTTTGTTGATTTAAATTACTGGAGTAATTGCGGCCCTACGGATTATAGTGAATAGTGGATTTGATTTGGTTGATTTCTTTCCTTGGGAAATTTCATAGATTAATGTATGCGCTACTCTCTATTTTGTGAATGTTCTGAGCTAAATTCGAGCTTTGCTGTTTATGTATTTGTGCGATTATTATCGGTTGTCGTCATTGTTTGTAGGAAATTTAAGGTTGATTTTTCATTTTATCCGTACGAAACGTTTAGAAATCTTGTTTTAAGGTTGTTATGATTTATGGGATTCAGCTTGATTTGAGAAGATGTTTACGGCGAGGAAGAAGATCCATAAGGATAATAATGCTGACCCCTCAGAATTTGAGGAAACTGTTGCTCAGGTGAACTTTCTTAAAGATATTCTGATTGCCAACCTCGACAGCGTTTTTTTGTTTGCTTGAACTTATTAGTTTTCTTCATCTCTTTATTTAGGCATTTTTTGATTTGGAAAACACCAACTCCGAGCTTAAAAGTGACCTGAAGGACCTTTACATTAACTCTGCAATGTAAGGATGGATGCATTGCATTTTTTTTGGTGTTTATGTTTTTATTTTATTAATATAATGTTTCGTGATGATCTTGCAGGCAGGTCGATGTTTCTGGAAGCCGCAAGGCAGTTGTGATCTATGTCCCATACAGGTTGAGGAAGGCCTTCCGCAAGATTCACCCGAGGCTTGTTAGAGAGCTTGAAAAGAAGTTCAGTGGAAAGGTGAGGAGGGAGATCTTTCTTTTTTTGCTGTGGCTGGTTTTATACTGGGATCACGTAAAGCTGATAATATGTACTTACTTAGCAACCTCTACGAACTTAATACGTTCTTAAATATAAGTCATAATCAGTTTGGTCATATAAGTTTTGCGTTTCATATTTTTTTATGAGACAATCAGCTTAAATACTACTAGTAGAAATGATATTTGATCAGTGTCTATGGGGTTTTTCTTGTATATCTTCTTCCTTTCCCGCCTGTTTTCTCTACACGCACTGAATGTTTTTGGTGGTAGAGTATTGTCAGCCTCAAATTGAATAAATGAAAAGGATTCAAGCATTCTTGTTGTTTTAATTATTATTGCTTGTAGTATTGACTTATTGTTTTGTTTACAAAAGTATGACTTATTGTTTCATTTGTCTAAACGTGTTTTAAGAACTTGTGGGAAAGTAGGGTGATCGATTAATTTTTTGGCATTAAGTAAACTGGTGGGTTTTTATATTTTTAAGACAGACTTATTGTACTCCTATCTTACGGTCATGTTATGAAACGGAAGGACTAACTTGAGAGCATTTTTTAAAAGGTTTTAGCTTCTTAAGATCCTAATATTGCACTGAAATTCAATCTTTAGTGTGCCCTACACTTATGTTGACTGCATTCTTATAATCTTTTTGTTTTTAAGCCTTAGTTGTTTTATGTCAGGACGTGATTCTTATTGCTACTAGAAGGATATTGAGGCCTCCAAAGAAGGGATCTGCAGCACAGAGGCCCCGGAGCCGCACTCTAACTTCTGTGCACGAGGCAATGCTTGAGGATGTTGTATTGCCTGCTGAGATTGTTGGAAAGCGTGTTAGATACAGAGTTGATGGATCAAAGATCATGAAGGTGATTATATTCTGATTATTTTGTTAATTAAGTTTCTTTTCAGGTTCCTAATCAAGGAAATGATAAGAACTTTTTCTCATTAATCTTTGCATGTCTCTTAGATATTTATAGTAAAATTGTCGAAAAGATCAGTGATAAAATAATCATCACAGATTGTCCTTAGTAGTCAAGAAGATTTAGAGAACTACGAGATTATGGTTACATTTCATGATTTTCTTAACAATCAAATGTTATAGAGTTAGATGGTTGTTTTGTGAGAAAAGTCTTATCGGGCGTAAGCTGACTCATTCATATATATATATATATAGGGAAGAAAATTACTTTATAGGCAACCAAATTCAGCTCTATGTGTTTTCTTGACAACCAAATGTTGTAAGTTTAGACATAATAGTCGATGTGCATAAGTTAGTCTACACTTGTGGATATAAAAAAAACATTATTAATAAAATTGCTTTACAATGCAACAAAACCCACGCTCGCAACTATTTGCATAAGTCACCAATCTTGATTTATATTTAATGTTGTCTTGTGTCGAAATTTTGACAGGTATTCTTGGATCCTAAAGAACAGAATAACACCGAGTACAAATTGGAGAGCTTTGCTGCTGTTTACAGGAAGCTTTCAGGTAAAGACGTCGTTTTTGAGTACCCGATTACTGAGGCTTAAGACACGTCATGGGTTGCAATCAGGTGTGAGCTTTTCAATTTTGATTTCAAGTGATATAGGTTTTGGAGACTCCGTTTTTTTGAATATGTGGATCTTGAACCATACTTTATCACATTGGATTAATTTTCCTGTTTTAGTGACATTCTCTATCAACTCTATTTATTTTAAATTTTATATATCCTCCATCTCACCCCATCCCTTTGTGCGAGGAAGAATTAAATAATTCACCTTGTTAAGCTCAATTTATATATTCGTATTCATAATATTTTTATAAAATGATAGGTCTTCTTTTAAATGAAAATTTAAAATATTATTTAGTCTCTAAATTTTGAGAAGTCCCTTGGTTGATTTTTATTTGGAATTTTGTTGTTAGTTTTTCTTTAAAAAAATTACCATGGTTCATGTCACATATTTTCTTTACTTGTATTAAAATGATTAAAATTATTGAATGTATTCGATTAATATTATCTTCAAATTTATTACATTATTTGTTCGTCTTGGTCGGTGATAATAACCTCATAACACAAAATGAAATTGTCAAAGCTTCTTCGCCTCGAAAGTTGTAGTTTCATCAATCACGGTTTGCTCTTCGATCCTCTAGAAGAAGTGTCGCTTTGATTTTTCTTCTCAATCGTCGTCAGTTTAGTGCCCACCAAGTGTTCGACAAAATGTTCAACTGGGGAATTTCACTGTCAAATAATCTTCTTCTCTCTGTTCGTTGCCCATCCAGCAACAGAGAATTCAAAGAAAGAGAACTCAGAGGAATTAGTTCATGCTGTAAATTCTGAGCCAGAGAAGAAAAGTCGGTCCAAATCGAAGAAGCAATTCAACTGGTTCAGTGCATAATCCAAATGGAACGCCATTGAAGGATATCAAAAAGCAAGAGTTCTCTGCTGCAGAAACACCCAAACTTTTCTGCTTCAAATTCATATTCACAACTCCAAAAGCTTCAGAACAACAAGAATCATGGAGGGAGGAAGGAATCTAAAATTGAAAAGTTAAGACTCCGTTTGATAACCGTGTTTTTGGTTTTTGAAAATTAAACTTATTTCTACTCAAATTCCATTTATTGTGCCCTGTCTTTTTTTATAACTAAAACAAGCTTTTGGTGGTGTTTAAAAACATAAGTAAATATCAAATAAGAAAAATTATATGGTGGAGTAATTGTTGTAAGCTTGAATTCCAAAATCAATTTTTATTTAGACGTCAAATTCAATAATATATCTAATAAATCAATTAACTTTTGAGTTTTTTATGGGTAAGGAATCTATTAGACATTAAAAGTCTAAGATTCAAATTAGATATCAAATCTAGTTTTATATTCCAGTAAATGAATTAATTATTATTATTTTACATAGTTTGGAGGCTTATTAGACACAAAGATCAAATAGGCACGAAATTTAAAAATGAGAAATTTAACGCAAATATGCGTGTGATACATAGTTGTGACGGTAAATAATAAAGAGTAAATAATAAAATCAATAAAATATATATAGTTTTACTGATATAAAGTATGATTATGAACAAAATAGTATGATTATGAACAAAATGTCAAAAGTTTGAATGCTCTCACCTTAAATGTGGTTGTACTAAAAAGCAAGTCAAGCCACAACAATTTATATACATCATGTAAAAGTTCATAGATTGATGAGGAAGATGAAATGGCATGATTAGAAGAAACTACTTGACAATGGTAATGGAGGCAAGAGAGGGCTTTAGGCGCTGGCAGTTTCATTAGTTGCTGTGGAAGTGCTACTGCTAACCCAAGATACAGACAGGGAACTCGGAGAAGATCCATAGCCATTCTTCAGCAGCACGGCGTCGTCCTTTGCAGAAATCATGGTGTCTTGATCGTTTCCTTTCTCGGCGTTCTGTTTCTCTATGGTGTTCAAAGTGTTGAGAACTTCCATCATTGTTGGCCTCTCATCTTTCATGTTCTGCAGGCATCGAAATGCCAACTCGGCTACACCGGTTATCATGTCTCGGATCTTGTAGTCCGATTCGAAACCGAGTGAAGGGTCGACGAGTTCGTGCAATGCGTGGCTTTGGATTTTGTTGATGGCCATGTTGAATAGATTGATCTCTTGTCTGTGCCTTGTGATGTCAACCGCAGGCATTGAAGATATGAGTTCAACCAGTACCACGCCGTAGCTGAAGACATCGCTTTTATCAGAGAGTTGGTAGCACTGATGGTACTCCGGATCGACATAGCCAGGAGTGCCTTGTGGAGTGGTGGAGACATGCGTAACATCGAGAGGGAAGAGACGGGACAATCCGAAATCGGCTACTTTAACACAAAAGTTGTTGTCGAGGAGAATGTTGTTGGTTTTGACATCGCGGTGGATGATTTCAGAAGCATGGAGATACACCAAGGCATTTGCAGTCTCTATAGCAATTTTCATTCTTGTAGACCATGGAAGTTTGCCAGGCTTTGCTAGTTTGCCATGGAGATTTTCAGCCACCGTGCCATTCGAGATGTATTCGTACACAAGCAGAAGCTCACGGCTGCTGCGCGAGGTGCAACCGTAAAGCGTAACGAGGTTGCGGTGACGCAGCCGGGCAAGGATCTCCACCTCATTCATGAACTGCTCAACTCTCCTAAAATTGCTTTCGAACAACCGTTTAACAGCAACGGCACGCCCATCTTTGAGTAAGCCTAAACAGATATAAGAACAAAAAGATCAACTACTAACTGATAATCAAGCGAGCACAATGACAAAGATTAACACCGAACCCACCCTATTTTAAAAATGACACTGAATCAACTGGTTAGTTAAGTCGGTTAATTCATTTTATTTATTATTATTTTTTAATTAAAAAAACATATTCGTCATATAACTTTTTAATAAAAATTTAAAACTTAATTTTAAACACATTTAAATTAAGTTAATTTTATAATAATTTAACAAGAAATTTAATTATATGAAAAATATTAATATTTATAAAATCGGTTAACCAAACGACTAACTTAACCGATAAATATCCAGTTAAAATTTTTTCTAATCGACACCGACTGATGTAGACCGCCCTCAATTCGGTCGGATTTGGTTGGTCGAATCGGTTTTCAAGGAATGTATGAACACCCTAAGATTGAACTCATATGGTTGCTCTTACCATAATACACTGTGCCAAAACCTCCATCTCCAAGCTCTTTGTTGGAATCAAAATGGTTGGTGGCTTCTTCAAGTTCTTTATAGGAGAAGAGGTGAACACCCAAGTAGGAACTTTGCCCCTTCTCAAGTTCTTCCACGGGAGGATTCGACGGATTCGAGGGAATGGTTCGTGTCACATACGGCACCATGTGAGACCTCCGACGACGAAGCTTGCGCCATCGGTAGCCGATGCAAAGAGCAAGTAAGATTAAAAGGAAGCCTCCAACACCAACACATACGCCTGAATATGTATCAAAACAAATGGTTAATTTAATCAGTTGTCATGGATGCAAACATGTAAACAGTAAAAACAGAGCAAGGTTCATGTGTTACCAATGATAATGTTGTTCCTTCCACTACCTGCAACATTAAAGAATGAGAAAAAGATCAACAACATAGACTAAACAACAAAACTTATAAAACTATGAAACAACCACTGCCAAAGAATGCCAATATATGTTTAAATAATCTTCTAGCATAGAAATATGTCAAAAAGTATAGCTTTTCATCGAGCTAGTCCAAATATGTAATTAAGTTTATGCTTTTGCATCATCCTTTTATGTTTTCTCGGTCAGATGGTGTATACGAGTTTATGAGTATGCACTATACAAATTCTCTTAAAAGTCTAGGGCCATTTGTTGACCAAGTATTCATATTCTTATCTCCTAAATAAAACGTTTATCTCCATACACCGTCAGTGAACCACGTAAATCACAACTTTGTCTTGTGCTTCCAATTACTCCTAACAGGTTCATCAGTTCATGCTATCTCAATAAACAAAACCATAAAAACACACAAACAAAACCCAAAAACACCATGTTTGCAGCTATTGAAATGAGGTCCTTTGCTGCAATTCGGTGAAATCCAATTCAGAACAAACCCCATCTTCAAAATGTCATCATAATTCATTTTCCCAGTCGGATTCTTGCGGACAGGAACACGAATCGGAGAAAAGTAGCAACTGGGAATTTTTTTAAACTCCACAAATTCAGTATCAGATGAAAACTGAAACGGCTTATCATCAAGGCTATTCTTAAGTAAAGGACATGAATGTTCATAGCCGTAAGCTGCAGCACTGACCAACAGAAACGAATGGTTTTGGGGGAAAATGTTTTGGATGATGAAATCCTCATCGGAGATTTCAAGAACTGGGTATTGATCTTTGTTGCATTTGATTTTGAAATCTGGTAATCCGCATGAAGATTCGTGGACTACATCGATCCAAAAGGGGTAGCTTATATTTGGACCAAATCCACAGTTTGTAGACGCACAGGGGTTGAGATTATGGTCCAGAGAAGTTGTTTTTGAAGCAGATGTGAAGAAGATGAATGTAAAGAAGCGAATAAGAGTGGGGTTTATGAGGGTTTTGTGTTTGAAAGCCATGGGAAGAAATGGAAGAAAATGAAACAAAACATATGGTTTTCAAGAAATTTTTCAAAAGGGTTTGTTGGGTAATCTTTGAAATTGGGTTTGAATCTGTTGCATTTGATGTACACAAAATTGAAACCAGTTCTTCAACAAAAGGTCAATAAGATTTTTTTTATTTTTTTTATTTTTTGAAACTTTTACTGAGTCTGGCTGAAATTTGTGGGATTTTGAGTGGAATAGCGTTTTGAGGAAATTGCCCAAACAAAATTGTCATTATCAATGTGGAAATTTTCAAGTTGGCAGGTTTGGTTAGTCTTTAATTATAATTACTTAGAGAGAGACAATACCTACTTTGTCGCATAAGTTGTCTTTCTTTTTTCCTTTTTCTTTTTTTTAAAAATTTTTTATAACCATACTTAAAAAATCAAGTAATAATTAGAGATGTGATTTCAAATATATATGTTTTGAGTTGGAAGAGGACCCACAAACCCTATAATGAATAAAGATACTATTCTTCTCAAATAAATAAAAGTAAAATACAGTTTTTTCCTATCAACCTACTCTAATTTTCTAATGTTTGAGTCAATTAACAAAAAAAAAAAGTAAGAAATTAATTTATAAGTAACAGACTATTTTAAATTTTAAATTATTATTATTATTTCTGATATAGCGATTTAGATGATCTTTAAAAATTAAGACGTGATAGTTTAAAACATAGTAACTCAACCAATTCGACTTAAGTATTTTCCGGTTTTGTACATTCTACGCTCAAACCAACAACGATTTCGGTTGGTTTAAACGGTTTTCACCGGTAAATAGGCAAGTAATTTTATTATTCTTCATCCATGAGAAATTATGAAATATTGAATTGAGAGAAGAACAAAAGAAACTCCATTATAATACAATATTAAGAGTAAAGTTTGGGTAGAAGAGAATTCTAGTAACTTGAATTGAATATTTTACATGAGCCGGAATATGGTGTAATGCATCATATTCACATCATAATAAACAAAACAAAATTATCCTATCATTTAGAACATGCAAAGCATATAAAAAATAGGGGTTGTAGGAATAAACCAAATTGAAAAAATATTTATAATATTAAATAAAAATAATAATCATAATCATTGGTATTAATAATTATATGATATTATTAATAATTATTAATAATAATACTATATTAATAAACAATACTGTACTAATAACATATAATATTATATTAATAATACATAATAATGTATTAATAATACAAAATATTGTATTAATAATAAAATAATAAAGAGTATTAATAATATCATATTTTTTTACTATGAATGTAAATATTTTTAAATTTGACTAGATTTGTAATTATTTTGTTAGAATAGGTTATCTATTACAATTTCTCTTAAAAAATATACTTAGATACTAGTTGAGAAAAAAAATTAACAATCATTTAAAAAAAAAAAAAAGAAAAAAAGGAAGAAGAAAAGAAACAATTAACAAAACTTTAATGAATGAGAGCAGAACTCTTTTAACTCCCTCACTTTGCCAACAAGAAGAAAACTTTAATGACATTTTGTACCGTTTAAAATTATGTGATTACAGATCTGAATCTTTCTTCCCACAATTTGTTGTATAAAAAAAAAACTCTCCCCACGTTAATTATATTTAAAAAAGAAGTAAATGAAATATAAACACAAAAGAGAAATTAAAAAAAAAAAAAGAACTCCAAGAGTTGATGACATGTTAACTTAGTTGATTGGTTGTAATCCAATTCAACTCCACGATCACGAGTTCGATTTAATATCTGGCTCTTATCTTATTTGAAAACATTAATATCCGTAAGTAGAATTTGTAATCTCCATTCATCATCAATTTTAACTAAAAAAAAAAAAAAAAAATTGTATTTTACAAACAAAAATAAAAACTACCCCACAATTAACAGGATTATTCAGATGATAAAGTTGAATCTAAGTTTCTTTAATATCGAAATGTTTCAATAAGACAAGTGGTTGTAAGAATAATATACGTAAACTAACTCAAACACTCACATATATCTTAAAAAGAAAAAGAGGAGAGAGCATACGAGACACAGGCAGCGGCAGGGGAGGAGGACATATGGGCCTATCATAGCAGTCTTCGTCGTCGCCGAGTGACGGCGAAAAGAGGACGAGGAAGGCAGCAACAAACGTGAAAACGGCGGCGGCGCGGGCGGCCGGCATGCGAAAGCTCTTCATTTGATTTTTATTTAGGGAGCTCTTAGAGAGAAAAGAGAAAGAGGCGTATTTAGAGATATAGAGAAGAAGAAAAAACGCTGAAGTTTCGTCCCCTGTGGCGGCCGGGCTTTGATTATGACTACTCTTTTTCTTGACGTGGAATTATTGTCATTCATTACTGCTATTGTCTTATTGGGCTCTTTTTTTTCATTCTGGATCTTCGCTTTTACTTGGGGCCCAAATGTTGAAACTCTGGGCTTTTTGCCCGTCTTGGGCTCGGCTTGTTCGGCCCAATTGTTTTTCAATATCCTCCCATTATTAGCCAACTCTCATAAAAATGTTGTTATCTTAGAAGCCATTATTTGACAGATTAGTAGAGATAGTATTAGTTGCTCATGTATTGATAAAGTTTGTTGTGATTAGCCAAGTATACTAATTGTTGAAAGAATGACCCTTTTCGTGTATTGCAGATCCCACATTGATAAGGTAAGGATATATCTCCTAACATTTATAAGATAGATAAACTATTTCTCTCATCACCAATTGGTTTTCAAATAGATACTCACACGAATAGTATCGTGTTAAAGGTAGAATGGAGGTGTTATGAAAACAACAATTAACAATAAATCGAAAATAGTAAAAGAACGTACGTGAGCGAAGAACACACAGAATTTACGTGGTTCACTAACGGTGTGTTTCGTCTAGGTTTCGGGGGCAGCGAGATCCCTGACTAAGTAATCTAAGCATCAAATAGTTAGAGACATATCACAATAGGGGGATCGAATGCTCGGTTCTTTGGATTGCATCAGCCAAATAGATGACAAGAGATGACTCGAACTACCAAAGTAACGAACTCGTGCTTGTATCGACCATCAGACCTGCTCTCAATGCTGTAATGATACATTTTGATTTTGGGTGGTTTGTTCTTTCTTGGAATACATATATCATAGAGAGTTAACAAAAATATGTGTGAAATGGGAGTAGTAGCAGAACAGACAGGGAATCATGTGATTGTGAGAAGTGGAATTTGAAAGGCTGCAATATTGGAAACAAATTTTACAGTTTGTCCTTAGAAACTTGTGAGAAGTTATTCTCTCTTTCTATACTCATCAAATTTAGAGTCAAGTTGTAGAGTTTTTTTTTTTGTCACTACTTTATGTCAAGAAGTACAAATTTCTGTTTGTATATTACATATGTTTTGATGTGACATTATCTTTTTTAGATTCAAAGATGTATAAATGAAAAAAGATTACATGGAATTTTGGATTGAACAGAATCATATACTCCGATACTGCACCATTTTAATTATATTTATACGTTCGAAGGGATTGACTCGTTGGTAAAAGTTTGAGGTCTCAAAAGTATGTTCTTTTAAAAGTCTTGAGTTCAAAACTCATGAATGAACTTAATTGTAAAACTTCTTGTTAACTTCTGAACAAGTACTGAGGTGAACTTTCTATTTCCAATTTTAAGGGAATGTGGAAATGGAGAATCGCAATGTTCTCTTTTTCCACCTTCATGTGAAATCTTATGGGAAATGGTATTATGTTTGTAACTTGTGACTTTGACAAAAGAAATTTTCCTAATTATCTTAGCCCATCAAAATTTCACTAAAATTAGAGATATTGAATTTCCAAATAGTCTGGTCTAAATTAGTGAGAGAAAAAGACTTGTGACCCTCTGTCTATAAAACTAGTGTATTGAGCCCTTTTTTAGGAGTGATATTGTAATTGAACTTCTTCATTCACCATCCTAGCACAAGCCAAAAAAATGTTGCATCATAAAAGTCAAAGGGTTTCTTTGACTTTCACATTGGATCATTGAAAATGATTTATCTGATAGAATAAAGTTTAATTATCCCAAATATCATATATTTGACATTTGTCTCATTATTATAATTGATATTAGGTCAAAGTGGAATTAGTGCAATTAATGTAAAATCCATTATGTAAAGTTAGTTTGTGGAGCAATATTAATGACACTAACTAATTTATAGGCATCAAAGGTATGATGCCCTTATCCCAAGGAAGAAAAAAGAGTACCACACACACTCCTATATTTTTATATAATTGTATTATTTACTTATTGGATTATAGTATAGTTGGCTCCCTTTATTAGGTCATAGGTTAAAATATTTAATGACCATGAACACAATTTGGTTTTTATTTTTATTTTTTATTTTTAATATCAATATCACAATTTTAACTTAAAATGCTTACTTCCTATTAAATATAATTGAGGATTTATACTAAAAGTGAAGTTGACTCAATGGTAATTTATTTTTTAAAAAAAAATTAATAACAATTTGATATGTATCTTTAACGAAGAAGTCGTAAATTTAAATTTTTTAATCTCAATTGTTATTAATGTTAACTCAAACAAATATTATATTGGTACAAGTTGAGGTCATCCAACATTCAGAAATCCACTTTGCTTGTTGAGGTCATCCAACATTCAGAAATCCACTTTGCTTGTTGAGGTCATCCAACATTCAGAAATCCACTTTGCTTAACTTATAATGACTATAAAAAATCGTGTTACTAGTGTTTTATTTATAAAAATTAGGTAATATCATTTTTTTTATGAAATTAAAAGGTTATGAATTCAAACTTACCTTATACCTTCCTATACAATATTAACAATTCTAAATAAATTTGATATTAATTTTCTGTTCTTCTAACTCATTTTAATTATCGCACTTATTACATAATTAGAAGTTTAAGTTGATTTAGCGTAGAGATAAAATACCCATCCAAAATCTATTAGCAGAGAGAAGAAAAAGAAGGAAAAAAAGGATCGGAATCAACAATAAAAGAAACGGGAAATTTAATTTCAGAAACTTTATATATATATATATTTTGTAAACAAGAAAGGGAACAATTATAAAAAAAGTTTGGTTTCTCAAAAAATGGAAGATAAGAAGAGTCATTAAATACCAAATCCAAGTTTCCATTATTAATATAGAACAAAATAAAACACAAAAAACACAAAAACAAAACACAACAGTTACAAAACGTAACCATTACAGATAGCAACAACAAAAGCAGAAAGCGAGCATAGAGTTCAACTGACATTTTGAATGTATTAAAAACTACGAACACGACACAAGGTGATTACATAAATGAAAAGGGTTTGTGAAAAACAAGTATCAAATATTGATGATGATCAGCAAGTGGGGAAAGGAGTTCCACAATCATCAGCAACTTTCCTTGCATTTGGTGAGTCCACGAAGTTTCTAAGAGAAGGGTTTTTGAGGTACCCACAGAGGCATGGCTTCTGCTCCTTGATCTTCGCGCAGCACAGCTTCGATGGCGGAGTCGACGATATGATGGCGCTCACACAAGGGCTCATCTGCATTGGGTTGCATGTCACTGCTTCAACCATTGATATTTCCTTTGATTCTGATATCAATATGGCCAGTGTTGCTATTGCCAATATGGCTGCCAATGATGCCTTCATTTTTGGAGAGAAAGGAGAGAGATATAATGGATATGGTTTTTGGGTGTGCTTGGGGATTTGGGATTTGGGTCTCTATTTATAGAGGGAAACTTGAAGGGAAAGAGAGTTTAAGAAATGGGTTGTTGTTGATCAACAAGGGCAAAGTGGTCATATGGCTAGATCTCATCATGGAGTTTATTTATCTCAATGTCTTTTTCTGAGTTCAAATTCGAGACCACAACCCTTACAAAAAGAGAATTATTACTACTCTTAGATAAGAAGAAAGTTAAATACTGATCTTCTAGTTTAAACTTGTAATTGTGGAGTTGAATTGAAGTACAACCGATCAAACAAATTGACACACCACCAACTTTTTTTGGTAATTTATATCAATATCTAAAACTAGACTTCCATTTTTTAAAAAATATTTTGAATAAGGATGTGCTTCAATCATCATGAGTTGACTTAATGATCAAAGACGGTTTTAGAAGTTCAAAAAATTATGAGTTCGATCCATAATGATCATCTATCCATAAAATAATTTTCTTTACAGTCAAATAATCTTATAGGGTCAAATAGTTGGTCTGCTAACTATTGTAAATATATGCGTGAGTTAATCTAAACACTCATAGATATTAAAAATAATTTGTACTTCGCTGAGTGATCTCCCGAAATTGAATTTATGATAATTGAAATATTTTTTTGTCTAATTTTTTTATAGCCACGTGGAATTTCATGATTGACTCGCACACAAAATTCCATTAATTATGTAAAAAACACTAGTACAAATAAACAAGCAAAGTGGTGTGCAATGCTTCATCATTTTGCGCAATAACCCATGAGTTCTACTTTAATCATCATCACCCATTTTGGAACATAAACAAATATGAACATAGATTAACAATAATATTGCACACTATCTCATTCTTTACAAAGGAAGTTGAAATTACTTAAACTTTAGAATTCAAAGTTTCAACTTCTCTCTCTCTCTCTTTTTTTTTTTGCTTCCAATTGGATAAAGGGAAAAAATGGTTTCAAGAGTGGTCCATTTATACTGAGGATTGGAGTGGTGGGTATCAGTATGTAGACCTTCAAATCCTATAATATTTAGATGTCAAAGAAAATTTGAAAAAAATTAATTTCTAGATAAGTGGTCACTATAAATTTAACCCTTCACCTCTTAATTATCTAAAACTCTCTTGATCACTAGGTTACTTTATGATGTTTTAATTTTTCAACCATCATGGTTTGATCTACAAGACAATAAAGTCGGGTGAATTGTAAAGTAAGAATGAGTTCAATTTGTAATTGACAAAATTAATATTCAATGAAATTTTTTTATAGTCCAAATATAGTAGAGTTGTGCGAATATGTAAGTTGGTCCAGACACTAAACAATGATTAGTTCAACATCATGTATATCCTTAGTAAAAGATGCAGTTCCATCTAATGAGTGGAGTGATCGGTTTGATTATTTGGAAAGAAAGAAAATGATCTTGCAGCACAAAGTGAATTATGTTAGTTTCAATTGAAATGATTGCATTTTCAATGGATGATTTAGATTGCATTTAGCAATTAATGCACTCGATTAACCGAATTAAACAATTATGAACCTTTTAATAAAGTGATTCAATATCATTTTTATAAGGTCATTTTTAGCAAACTTAACACACCATATTCGCCAAATGTTGTTTGATCGCAAATAGAAAATTTGAACTCGTGATTTCTTGATCATAAATATACTAATATCGATTGAACTATTATTCTTATTGATAAAACAAAAGTGAAGTTTAGACCAACCATTTTTGTGAGGAGATTGATCATGCACACATACTATAGAGATTAGTTTTTTTTTTTTTTTTAATAACGATATAAATGTGAGAGGATTCAAACCAACACTTATGTTAATTGAACTATTGCTTTAATTGGTCTATATATAGACGAGTCGCAAACTAAATGAATATGAACTTTTTTTGTTGGTTAAAAATATATACCTTACCCAATCGACTCCCATTTGGATGGTTACAAAAATACGTATGAAGCCACAATAAGTTTAAAAGAATTTTTGTTTACGTTTGGAAAAATTCATAATTCATAATTTGTTTAGTTTAACTCCTTGAATGATTTTCCAAATAGTTCCAACTGAACAACAGATTCCTTCCAGGTTTGCTTGTGAAAAAGTTACTATTTTCTTGATATTTTGACTATGAATGTAGTCATCAACAGCTAAAATAACTAGTTATGGATGTGTAACAAGAAATCAACCATAGGCAAAAACAAGATTTACATCTATTATATATGAAAGCTGATAAACATTCATGAAAATATCATATAATTCACCCATATTTATTAATACAAGTTCAAAATTGACATTACCAAATTTTCCCAGAAAACATCGACTCGAAAAGACTTCGTCGTGGAATGCATGGAGCAAAAGTTGAAGATTCAAATGAAAGCAACCATCATCTACAAAAATTACATATTTTCATCTGTATATATCAGTATTGAGTAAAGGGGTAGTTTATAAAATCAAACAAGGTTCATGTAAAATTGTAGTTCTGCATATATCTGCATCTTCTAAGGAGACTAAAACTTACCATGCTGGGTTATCCCAATGAAGGAAACCACCATGGCCTCTGGCATTTGTGAACTTGTAAACAGCACCAGAAGCTACTAGTAAAAGTTCATTACAATTAGATCAGAATTACCAATTCACTTCCAAGTTAAGTTATGGGAAAAGTCTAAGACTTTAATGAATTAAAGTTCAATTTTAATGGGCTAAAAATACCTTCATAACCCCCATGAACTGGATCTTCTGACAATAAAAGTGGTGTATCTAAGTCTATGTATCTGCAATTGGACAAGAAACAAATTGCTTTGTAGAAAAATGCTAAAAGAAACAAGCGTAATAAATAACCAGAGCCTAAGTCAGCACATGTATCCTCGATCAAGAGGTCAGATATTCGAATCTCACACTACTTTACTTACATATTACATATTGGCAAAGTTTATTGTAACTAGTTTTGATAGCACTTTTGTACTTTTTCCTACATTAATGAAAAGTTTACATTTCCTATAAAAATTTAAATATCACAAGTTTAAGCTCAAAATAAATAAAGTATACATACTTGAAACACCCAAGGCCAGCAGCAAGATGACCGGAAAAGCCCATGGCGAGTCGAGTCTCTACCATACCGCCTATCATTAAAGTCAATCCTGAAGCCCTTGCTACTTCAATTATTTCAATAGCCCCCAAAACTCCAACTTTCGCAAGCTTAATATTTATAACATCTGCGAGATCCTTTTCCACTATTTTCTTAACATCATTTATACCCCGGCAGCTCTCATCAGCTGCAACAGATACCCCATATTTATCTCTCGCAATGCGACTAACAAGTCCGAGGCCCTCCCAGTTGTCTCTATGAACTGGTTGTTCAAACAGAGTAGGAGTCACCCCCAATTCTGTATGAATAACAATCCATCATTAGGTAAACCACACATGGAAAATAAACCATAGCACAAAAAATAAAAGAAAAATTGCAGGGATAAAAGTGATTCCAATTACAGAAGTACTTATCCATCACCATGTAACTTATCAAGAACTTGAATAGCTTCCTCGGTGTCATATCCCTCATTAGCATCGAGGATAAATTCGCAATCAGGATGAACCATTCTGATGCTCTGCAGAACTTCAATATCAGCTCTTAGATCCTTTCCAACCTTTAACTTCAAAGTCTTGAACCCTTGATCACGATATTTTGCAGCCAATTTCGCAGCATTAGAAGCAGAAGTAATAGGAATCTGCATAAATTACATGAATGGGAGTGGTTCTGTGACAATTTTCTTTTGACTTAGTCTTAACTGGTATAAGTATAACCAGGATTTTTCTTTATCACTATATTCACTATGTTTATTGGGATAAAACTAAAACAGTTCATAGCAGTTCAATTCATGATCACAAATAAAATCTCCAGAATAAAGAAAATGCAAGAAATCCCGATAGATCATCTCCAGTAATGAATGAGATTTACAGTAACAAACGAACAAAAAGAAATGGCTGAAATTCCAAACTTGCCATGGCTGCAAGATAACAGGCAACTTACAGTTATATCGGTGGTTATAGTGTCTGAAACTCCACCAAACAATCTCCATAGAGGTATATTAATGCTGTTAGCAACTGCATCAATCAACGCCATTTCAACTCCTGCTCTAACCTTCAATAGATATACAGTGGTTATTAAACAAACATGGATTCAGAAACTCAGCCATAAAACAAAATCCGTCCGGCTCTAGGGAAGCAGTTCTTTTTTTGATATCAATAAGTATTCAAGGCAGTTTATGCGCATTTTAACTATTTTCACGGAACAACCCATCAATATTTGATTGTCAAGAAATCAACAGGAAATTAATTCCTAAATAGGAGCCATCATGGATTGAATTCATAACCTCTTTCCAAAGTCATCTTGATCTCTAAGTCAACTCATGATGGTTCTAGAGAAGTAATTCAACATCTCAATTCTCATGGTCTTATAAGAATGCATCATATTACCATTTTTTTTATATACGTGAGTGTCTGGGCTAACTTACATGCACCTGGACTATTTTCACCGGACATAATATTTGACCCCATTTGGATGTCGTAAACCCATAATCTTAGGTAAGTGACAACCATAGATTGAAGTCATCACCCTCTACTTAAAACCTTTCTTGACCACTAGCCACTGCATAGTGGTTCAAAATATTAGATAGTGTGGACATTCATCTCGATAACCAATCGGTGATGACACAAGTAGTACATCCTTCATATATATTGTCATGAGGTCTCCACTTTTTTCGATGTGGATCCTAACACATCATATTACCAAATTGAGTAACGAGGAAATCAAATTTAAGTCAAAAGCCAAAATCCGAAGTGTTAATTGAATACTCACAGAAGCAAATTCATGTCCAGGAAGAACCTCACTGATCTGCATCATCACCGATCCCAAAGTACTCGGCGGCCTCTTACGCAACAGCTCACAAACCTCCTCGGCCTTCGCCATGGCAGTAGGCTGATCCTCCGCAGTAACAAACGGCAAAATCGGCGCCTCACCCCATCCAACGCAACCATTACTCAACTCAATCCTTATCGCTACATTCTCCACCATCTCAAGCCTCGAAGACGCAATCGTAAACGGCTCAACCAACGGAACATTCAACGCCCTATTTTCCGCTCTCTGCACGTTCACATTAAACGTTTCCATCAAATTCTTGAACCCGAAGCTCGTTCTTACCTCCGCCGGTGGCGTCGTCGCCGCCGCCGCTTTCATCTTCACACACAGCCGCGATGATTTCCCCTTCCGATTGCTGCTTCGAGAATCGAAGAATGGAGAGTGTAGAAACGCAGAACTGGATTTCGATTGAGTGAAAAACGTAACGGAATTCATGAGAGTGATCTGAACGGGATTTTGAAGGGTGGATTTAGGGATTTGGATCGCCGTCGCTGCTTGGCGATTGGATTGCGACGGGTAAAGTGAAGAGCTGTGTTTCTCATTGTCGCTTTGCGGCGTTTTGTTTTGTAGAGAACCAAATGGCACCAAATCACAGTACCAACCGCAAATTTTATTCAGTTTTTTTTTTTTTTTTTATAAAAAAATGAAACAATTGTTTATTAAATGTTTTTTGTTTAAAAAAAAAATATATTCGATTTATTATTTTTATTATTATTTAACAATTTGTGCTGGCTCTAAAGGCGTCCAAAGAATCAGCAACTCCAACAATTTCAACCACTCAACTATTCAAATCAATTTAAAAATATAAGGTTGAGTTGATTTTCTCTAATATATAAGGTTGGACTAGTTAGAAGTTGACCATCTCAAAACTTTGAATTGATTATAAAATTTTTTTAGTTTAATCCAACTCGGATCATGTACACTCTTCGTCTATACAAATTAACAAGATTTTGTAAATTTATATGTTAATTTTCTTGAAACAAATTTTTTATTTTCAATTAGGTTATGTCATTTTTTTTTTTTTTTTTGAAAAATATAAGGTGTCAAGCCCTCTTAATATCTATGTGGAACTAATAATGTTACACTTTTTTTTTTTTAATATGTCACAAATAGTGCCACATTTAGGCATTGAATAATTACTTTTTTGTAAGGCTGCATTTGCCATTTAATTTACTAAATCTTCTTGTACTCATTTTTTTCTTTTCTTTTCTTTTATTTATTTATTTTAATTTTATTTTTTTTACGGGGTTTAGCTGAGGAATCTTTTTTTTTTTTTCTAATGAAGACAAGTCTAATATTATTATTATTATTAAAAAAAAAAAGGAATCTCTTTTTATTTAACAATAGTTTATACAATTGATTAATGGTGTAGTCATGTCTTTTTTGTTTAACTTTTATGTTTATAAATGAGTAATTTATCCTTTGCTGATAAGAATGAATTGATACAGATTAATAAGATAAAGGTCAATACATTTGCGGAAATTATTTATTTAAAACAATTCATTATATCAATTCCATAAAAATCAAGTTGTTGATAAGAATGAAATGGTATAGATTAGTTAGAATAAGTGGCTATAGATTAATTTTTATATATATACAAACAAATATAATAACCTTTATTGCAAATGTATTGGAATCTTATCATAATTATATATGAAACTTACAAGAGTAGTGAAATTGAAAAAATAATTACAAATATTATTACTTTTAAAAACATTTAGCAACCATAATGATAAGTATTATTAATAATAATGTATCAATAATATATGATATTGTAATAATACATAATAATATATTAATAATATATAATATTGTATTAATAATACATAATACTATGAGAATTTATCTTGAGTAGCACTTTTTACCCCTTCTATTACATTTGTAGCACAAATCCTAAAATAATTCATATGTAGCATATTTTCCAAAAACACCTTTCAGTTTCCAAATTTACCCCTTCCTCATCTTCGTTAGCATTCGTTCCTCTTCAATCTGCGATTCAACTTTGAGATTCAACTTGCAATTCAAACTTTCCAGGAAATTCATAGAGAAATACGATCATTCATTGCAATTTCCTATTGCGACGATTAAATTTGCGATTCTTCATCTTTGTCCGAATTTCCTCTTCAATTTGCAAATTTTCTTTTCAAATTTCCTCTTCTCTTGCGATTCAACTTGGGATTATCTTCTCTTCTTCAAAATCTCCTGTTCGATTTCGTTCTAATTCATTGGCAACTCTCCTTGTAACTTCGTTTTCAAATTGAAGGTTCCAATTCAAGATGTCGTTCCAATTCAAAATCAATTGTATAATTTTTAACTGGAGATCTAATAGTTGGCACTCGCTCTGCTTTTGATTACTTCCTTAATTACTAATAGAGATTTTTGACATTTGATTCGATCTATTTCTTTGCATCCGTGTTCTGCATGCTAAACTTGTTTCCACTTCGCTTTGCTCAATCTTGCTTCCGTTTTGCTTTGCATTCTTGGCAAAAGTTGCTCATTGGTGCATGATATTTCTTTATTACGCATTTGAAGTAAAAACTAAGCATTTTCCGCATTATAATTCATATCTCTTTACGTATCCCTCTAATGCGTAATCATTAGCTTTTTCCACCCTTTATTCATTATATTCATCCTTTTGCACATTATATTTCTGCAATATAATAAAATAATTATTCTAAAATGTACTAAATATTGACTCTATTTGAGTGTCATCACTGATTCTCTGAGTACGTTGTCTTTTATGGAGGTTTCGTTTAGGTTCTGAATCAAATAAGAGAGTTGTGCTCATGCATATATCACACCTGCAGTAATTAAAAACAAGTGATTCACCTTTTATCAATAAAAACTATTCTAAACTATCAGTGCGATTAACAAATTGACACAGTTCCCAGCAACAGCACAAAAAACTTGACTGTTGTTCTATCAGACTCGTGTGCGAATTAACCCACACGCATGCAAGTATACGTGGTCTGCAACAAGTAATAAGTAAATTATCGATCTCCACAGGGATTGTGATTCACCAATGGTTGAAGTTTAGAATCAAATTAAAAATAAACAAATGGGTTGTAAATTAGTATTGTCTTCGCACTTAAGCGAATGAGAATTGAATAATTATAAGTGAAAGACGCGGCTAAGGTACTCATGGAATGCCTTAACGGTGTTATAGGAAAATAATACGGTGAGGATTAACTATTATACTTCGCCTTACAAACATCGGCTTTCACTTTCATTCATATTAAACCCAACTTTCGATGCGACTTAATGTGATAATTATTCGGTGCGACGTATGTAGTAGTTAAGCATTTATTCCTAAACTTCGGTTTAAAGTATAAAAAACTTTATACTAACTACTGAACATGCAAATTAGCTTTAGGTTATTTCATCTTCCGATTTAACAACCTATTAGTTCGTGTGAATGGCTGGTCAACACTTACTATTAAATTAACTCATAATTTAACATTCTTAGGTTAATTCCTCCCTAGATCCCTTTAACATATGCGTAAGCTATCCCATTTTTCCTTAGCAGTGATTTAACAAAATTAGTACATAATGCAAATGGAAAACACAAACAGCGACACTAAAAACATGTTAAAATCGTATTAATCAATTGCAAAATGAGTTTAAAATAGTAAACAAACTACAAAGTAATAAAACTACTAAAACTATCGGTAGAGTAATGTGGTCTACGATGTGGCGTCAATACTTCGTCTCTCGCACTTCTCTCCCATCTACTTGCTAATTTTTGGATGAACTCTATGCGTGCCCACCCCCCTCATATGGTTGTCTCGATCTGCTTTTATAGGCTCCTTGTAAAGTTTGCAAAGACTTTCCTTCTTGAATGAAAGCTAATTGGCGCGATAGATTTCGCTTGATTGAATCGAAAATTACGTCTTTGATGATTAAGGTAAGAATTCCTTGATTATTACAGTTTGTCTTAACCGCCGATCTGATAGTTGGCACTCGCTCTACTTCTGATTCTTTCCTTATTTGCTAATTGAGATTTTGGCGTTCGATCCGATTTACTTCTTTTGCATCCGTGTTCCGGATTGCTATGCTTGTTTCTACTTCGCTTCGCATCACATCCCCTGCAAAAGTTGTTCATTAGTGCACGACTACTCTTATTACACATTTGAAGAAAAAACCAAGCATTTTCCACATTATAATTCATATTTCTTCATATATCCCTACAATGTGTGAGCATTAGCCTTTTCCACCTTTTTATTCATTATATTCATCTATTTTCACATTAGACGCAATTTAGTAAAACAATGATTCTAAAATGTAATGAATATTGACTCTATTTGGGAGTCATCGGATGTTTAAGTAGCTGAATTGGAATTTGCAGATTGTTGATCAGATTTGTTTGATAAATTGCCTAGACCTCCTCGTTTATGTCTAAGAGGGTATCCATGGATCTTGTAGCAACGATCCACAGTGTGCCCTATGAATCTGCAATGGGTGTAAGTTAACCGACATCGACCTCTCCCAGTACCATTATGGGCACTTGTAGTCTCGAGAATACATTGTTGATTACTCACAACAAGACTGATTGCAGGGGCACTTTGAACGGTAGTGTCATTCTTTTGATTATCTTCTTAAACAACAAGGGAAAAAGCCTTGTTGATGTTGGGGGAGGGTCCATCAATAATATCTCAGACATTGTATGAGAGAAATTATCATTAAGACCCATAAGAAATATGATCAGATATTCGAATTGTACAAAATCCTCCATGGTTTGAACTCCATCACATTTGCAAAGACCACAAGAACATCGAGGTTGGTATGATGCGTATCATCCCAAAGGCTTTAGATCTTAGAGAAATACCCATTAACAGAGTCTTGATTCCAAATTGCCTAAACAGAATCACAAAAAGTGATAGACGATGAGATACCTTTTGATATAGAGTTCAGAATCCATGAGATGACAACGTGGTTGTTTCTTGTCCAAAAAGCAAGTAGATCCTCTTATGTTGGCTTCTTTATCGATCCATTGATGAGTCCCAGTTTGTTTTGGACGGAGACAACGATTAATATAGATCTACTCCATGTAACGTAGTTGTTGTCATTCAAAGCTTCTGTGACTAGAACAAGATTGTTGATATCGCTGTGGTGAAGCACATAATAGCTTGAGGGATTAACAATTGAATTCTGTTCTTGCGTGGTTTGAGGCCACGAACCCTCCATTGTTGTAGGATTGGGATCCATTTTTAGAAATTTGATCAAAAGTAAAGAAAGACAGAGATGAATAGAAGTGAAAGAAGAAGAAAAAGAAAAAAAAGCAGAGAAAGAATGGAGAATTATGAAGATGGGTGGAAAAACAAAAGTCACCTTTAAGGGTGCTATAATAGCATATTGGCGATACTGAAAAGAAGAGAACAAAAAAATGGGAGTAAAAGTCATCGTATTATTTAAAAAGGAAAAGAAGCATTTATATACAAGTCTAAAAAAAAAAAAAAAAACTATTTGTTATTCTAAACTTCCTCCCGAAAGTGTTTCCAAGTTTTGGTATTTAAAATCAGTTCAGTTCAATTTACCTTTTTTCTTTCAGTCCTTTTTTACTTTATTTGGTCATTATCTTTCATGATACAGCCAGATTTAGGTGTTAAGAAAATATTAATTGTTGTTTGGGATGTTCATCATGGAAATGCAACGCAAAAGATGTTCTGGACAGACCCCCGTGTTTTGTTCTTCTCTGTTCACTGGTGTGTGGCGATGGCGACAACTTGGTTGTCTTGCATTTTTAATTTTTATTAACCATGAAGAATACAAAAGAGAAGTAACATACCCTTATTCACCATAATGCATACAAGCTTGTTCTGAAGAAAGCTACATTTTGAAGCTGGCCAATTCACCATTTTCCGGAATAGAACTTTCTTCTTCCTTTGAAAGACATGCCAGAAAATTGTAATTCTTATCGTTCTTGGAGAGAGAGGGTGAGATAGAGATGCCACCATGTGAGAGCTAACTTCATTTATAAAAAAGTACAGTTTGCTGTTCCATTCTCTTTTTGCCTAAAATGCACAAGCGTGAAAAGATTTGAATATTGAGATTTCTGCAAGTGATTACATGTCAGTTTAGAGATAATATGAAGTGGTTGAACTTCTTAGGAATCTCGATTTCTATATTTTGTTTACTGCTTGGTCACTGAATAGGTTAATTATTGGTATGCCATTGTTAAAAGCCAATTAGGTAGATAACAATGTCGATGCCTCCAACATCCTTTACCTCTGTCTTATCTCTTTTTATAGCTAGATGTTTTAGTGCTCGTTTTTGTATGTGTCAAATCATTGTTTTAGTAGTTTGTTATGTTACTCATTGATGTCTCTCAGGGTCCGAGAGCCTTGGGGCAGGTGTGGATACCCCGAGGTATTGGTGAGCTAAGCTCTGATTTCTCGATCATAAAAAAAAGTTAGTTTTGTTTCGTGGAAGAGGAATATTGGCCGTTGGGTCATGAAGCGTGGGTTTTTTAAACTTGTTTAATATTCTATCAGAGTTATGGACACTTAACCACTACTGCGTCGACTGCCGTTTGTAAACACAGGCACGAGTTTGGAAGTTCTTATCTAGCGACAGATGATGATGGTTACTATACCAGGGTTGGAGAAGGACCTGGAGCAGGATATAATATAAACGTTCCTTGGGAGAATGCACGATGTGGGGATGTTGACTATCTTGCAGTTTGGGACCATATCTTGGTTCCTGTTGCTATGGGATATAATCCCGAAATGATCATTGTCTCAGCTGGGTTTGATGCAGGTCTGTTGCTACTAACTTGAGTTATTAAAATTCTTTGTCTTTTCTCCATTTATGCTACACGGTGGTCCAATGGGTGGGTTCATGGTTAAAAGACATTGGAAATTTTTGTAATTTGTTCCTGACTCTAATATTTCCCTTATAAAAGAAGCGTTTATTTATTTGGTCCTATTCTCTTCTAATGGCTCTTATCGTCTTCCTTATTTCAACAACTCTATAAAGTTCTGTTGGTTCTTGGGGCATAGAACTTGTATCCATATCTGGAAGACCATTAGTTTTGTATTTATTCTTTAATCTTTCCCTTAAAAAGGAACGGCACGTTAAGTTAGTCTTATTCTCTACTAAAGGCTCTCCTAAATTTATCCTCTTTTCTTGTTCTTATTCTTCTTCTTCCCTTTTTATTTTATTTTTATTATTTTAGTAGAGGCTGAGCACATCACAAGGTTGGAGTCATGAAGAGTTTTCCTTATTAAGCTCATCTGAAGATTCGAACACGACCTCTAGGTGTAGATCGTAGATCGTAGGCAACGAGGCTACCCTTGTGGACCTATTTGTACTTCTAGTTCTTTGGTTGTTACACTGTTCATTTTTCTAATGTTTAGTTATTGGTATATGTGGACTGTCTGGCCTCTTGATCAATTTTTCTTGGGAGTCTGTTCTTGCTCATTTTTTAAACCATTACACCATCTCGAGTTTCTCTTTCTATTCTTTCGAAGGCTAAAATCCTGAAAAAGTTTGGGTTTGTCTCCGACTTACGGAGGAAAAACAGTATGGACATGGCCCAAAGGTCTTCATCCGTAGCTTTGGGTCTTGGTTTATCATCAAAATAAAAGGGAAAAAAGGTTTTGGGTCCTCAATGGCTTGCCTCTTACTCATTTGAAGACTTTTGATCATGTGTTTTGGAGGTGTCATTGGTTTCTGTTAAGACACCAATAATCTTAACATACACAAAATAACTAACACAAAAAATGATAAACAAGAGAACTATATTGATATAATAAGAGTTATGTTGATTGATATAATTAAATTTATCTAAATCCATCAGCTTAGACTTTTAGATTGATTGGTAGTTTAACACAATTCAACATGGTATCAGAGCAGAAGGTTTTTTTATAATTGATATAATTAAATTTACCTCAATCCATCAGCTTAAGCTTTTAGATTGATTGGTGGTTTAACACAATTCAACAAGTTACAATACCCAAAATATTCATGCCCTTCTAAGACCCAACTCCCCTATTTAAGAAAAACACTCCTAGCTAATTATCATTATAACCTTACTAATATCCCAATCCTTAGGGCAGTCTCTAAAAGTATATTGTTTCATAATGAAGGAGGTGCTTATTAAATGAAAAGAAGTAAAAAAAAAAAAAAAAAAAAAAAGACATTTTTGAAATTATGAATAACTAATGAAATTGAAAATCGAAAATGTCAAAATGTGTTTCATCCCACATTCTCTTTTTTAATATAGCAGTGGTAGGGTAGAGGAATATTTTTTATTGAAATTATTTTCGATTGGGTGGTTGCTGTGTCACACCATAAGGATACCCAATTATTCTGCGTTTGTTTTAAATCATAAGAGAAGCTCATTTGCTGAATATAGTTTCTTAGTCTCGTATATTTGAGGCTTAAATTTACAAATATATTTGAGGCTTAAATTTACAAATACATTTGAGGCTTAAATTTACAAATACCTTCTCGCATGTGTTTATGTAGGTGTAATTCAGTATGTACTTTTACCGAGCACTAATACCAAGCACCCGTACATGTGATTAAGTGTTGGATTGGTATTTTGAATTCATGTTTTAAAAATAATTACTATTTATTCTTTCTCAGACAGTTGATTTTGTCAAACAGAACCTCAGAAATGAATAATTATTTAGTGTTGAATTTTAGATATTAAGGTATTGATTTTGATAAGAGCTTGAACGTTATGTTGATTTAAATATACATTAAGAACTATGTTTTTTTTTTTTATGGAAATAAATATATGAGATAGTACAGAGGGAGAGAAGACGACGAGGATGACAAGAGGTTAAAATTGCAATTTAAAGTAAAGAAATGAGATAGTACCGAAACAGAAGACTCCAAGAAGATTGCGAACAAAACTTGGACGAAAAGATTCAAATAACAAAGATTTTGGGAAGAAGAAGATCATTAGGGCAACATTGTTGGGCTGAAGAGAAGTGGGCCATTGAAGATGAACAATGGGCTGGGCTGAAACCCACTGGGTTTCTTTCTCCTAATTTAAAAAAAAAAAACTACTTTAAAAAAAAAAAAAAATTATTACCATTATAAACTACTTTTACGACAGCGATAATAATAATAATAATAATAGTTCATTCTCGTTACTTCTAAAATTACTAATAAATTAAGAAAATTCACATGGTTAAAGAAGGTTGTTCTCATAAATCTCTTCAACAGGTAACTTTTGACAATTTAACCTCGTGATAAAACAAAAGTCTTTAATTCCAAATTTATCAAATGACCTTTAAGATTGAAAGCCAAAGTGTCTTTTTTTGTTGTTATACATTGCTTCAAGGCAAGGTGTAAAAGCAATTGTATTTGGAGTTTTGTGGCTTGTAAGTTCTATTACTCTCTTGTAGACATTTATTTTTTAAGGGTGGATCCAATCATTTTTGTTCTATGATTAGCTTCCCTTGCTCCGGTTAAAACATAGGCAATCATTTACTATTCTATATTTTTAAAAATCCAAAAACTATTAATTGCTTACTTTAGTTTGTTTCATCTTCTTTGAAGAAGATGTCTCTGCCTTAATTAAACTTATTTTTTTCATCCGTTAAACATTATTAAAGTCAATCATTAACATTATCAATTTGTAAAAAAATGATGGTTTCAATCAATTCAATATGATTATATTACTAACAGTTAAACAAAATCAAAACATGAAAGATAACAATATTCAAATAACAAAAAAAGTAAACCAAAACAATAAACATACAACAGACACTTAAGTATCTTCTATCAGTTAAACTGATTAACTTTTATTAGTTGAACTCAGTTGAACTGATAGTATTCAATTTGATTGAATACATTTGCACAAACAAAAATTCATTCAAGCTCATTGAGTTCCATCACTACAACTTCATAACAGATCACTACAAATTCATTATTAGTATCCAACTCAATCAGTTGCTACAACTTTAAATTCAAATTCATACAACTTCAATCAGTTCTTAAATTAGTACAAGATGCAGAAGCAGTTCAGTATAACTTAGTATAACTTATTTCTAACCGTATACACAACTTCAATCAGTTCCTACAATTTCAGTATACTAACGTAACATGCAATAAAATGAACTCAGTATAACTTAGTATCGACATGCAATCAACAAAGTTTAAGTAAGAAAACATGATCAATAAGTATGAGACGGTATCCTAAGCTGATTGATGATAAATAAGTAAAGTTTAAGTAAGAAAATATGATCAATCAGTGTGACATGTAGTAAAAAAGCACCAGAAATCGCAAATGAAGAAATGATACGAATCAGGACTGTAAATCTCTAGGTATTTGGTGTTCTAGAAGCCGATTAATGTTCACATATTGATTTTCCAGAAGGCGAAGAGAATGCAAATAAGAAAATGCGAAGATAACACAAATGAAGAGAATGCGAAGAGAATGTGTGCCGAGAAATCGCAAAACTGATAGAAAAAATAGTGATGGAAGAAGGGCTGCAAAAGTGATAGAAAACGTGATAGAAATAGGGCTGCTTATTTTGTAATCTCAATGGGCCTTTTAGTAAATATACCATGCATATTTACATTTCCTGCTACAAATGAATATCTTTAGAAAATATGCTACTCGTGTAATTTCTTTGTTCCATTTTGATACATGCAAAAACCCTTAATACTATATTAATAATAAATAATACTGTAGTAATGAGTATTAATAATACCGTATTGAAGCGTATTAATGACCATGGATGCAAATATTTTAAAATTTAACGATATTTATAATTATTTTGTTAGAATAATTCATCTATTACAATTTTTCTAATTAAATATATATTTTATCCACACTTAAATTAATTGCAATTTTTATATTGGAAAAATGATAACCTCAATCAATATATTTTTGTTGAGTACAAATTGGGTGAAGGATGACCTCAATCAGTATTAGACGATCTTCAATCAATGAAAAAAGTGGTATAATTAAAATAGACAAACTAAAAAGTTGATATCCGGATCAAATTCCATAAAAACAAATATTAAAGTAATTTTTTAAATTAATAATAATAATTTTTGTAATCTAAAAAAAAAAAAGAATAATAATAATTTGGTTATTTTTAGAATTGTCATAAATACACTTTGGCGCGCTACATGAACAGAAGAAAGAGTTGCAGAAAGAAACCCTAGACGACGAGAGCCATGAAATTCACCATTTTGAGAAACCTCTCTCTCAGAGCTCGCAATCATCTCCTTCATTCTCATTCTTACAAGCTTAATGCCATCCCTCAATGCTTGGTTTCATCTCCGGCGAGGTCTCGATTCAGGCTCTTCTCGTCCGAGAACAATTCGCCGCCCAAGGAAGATTCTGAAAGTGCTTTTGAAGCGAATCAGGTGACGGCTCTGAAGAAAAATATAGCTCTAGACGTCCAAGATGTGAGCAATAAAGGTATTTATTCAAATCCGAACATTCTATTTTCTGATTGATTTTTGCGATTGAACGAACTATGGAATGTGATTTTGTCTTTGTATTGCATTTTCGTATTGATAAATTCGGCGGGATTGTTGATTGTGGTAGATGAATTCGTCGATGTGAAAGCTTGTGGTAGTGTTTGGTTGAGGAGTTATTTTGAGTAGTTAGAAACTGAGGATATAGATTTTTATGGAGGAGTTGCAGCAAAAAAACTCGTTTGGATGTGTGTGTTTTTTTTTTTTAAAGTTGGTGATAGCTTGTTCGGATGAGGATTTGAAATGAGGAGTTATTTTGAGTAGAAATGAGTGGTTAAAAATGAGTAATTATTACGAGTACTTAGAAATAGGGATTTTTTTGAGTAGTTATAATAACTTGTTTGGATTTGTTTTTTTGAGGAGTAGTTAGTAAATACTTATTTTTTAATCATCCATAAATTCAACAACAAACACCCCCTCTAGGTTTAATTTATCCATTTTTATTTTCTTTCTCTGTTTCTTGAAGATAGATTATAATGTTAGGGCAAGCTGATTTTAGTTAACATTCAATCTCGAGTATGTAAATCATTGCACCTCATGAACAGTTATGACTTTAGTTGTCGATATGATTCAGTGCTTCTTATTAAGATTGGGTTACATTTGAATGTTTAGCTTGTTATATAATATTTGCCCAAGTAAATTAGGATTTAGTTCTATCCGGCTTTATAATAAGTTATTGGGAGTTGTCCTCAAGGGGTGGCGCAGTGGTTGAACACTTGGGCTTTGAGGGTATGCTCCCCTCAAGGTCTCGAGTTCGAGTCTCTCCTATGACATTACTCCTTTGATGTCTCTGGTGCCCAGCCTAGGACGGGCGTGGTTACCTTATTTCAAAAAAAAAAAAAAAGTATTGGGAGTTCAAGATTATAATGTTTCTGTTTGATCCATAAAACTTCTACCCACAGAATTGAAAACGCGGATAAAAAAGTACTTCCAAGGTGACGAGGAGGCACTTGAATCAGTTATTGAAGCTATTTTTCAGAGGAAATTGGCGGGAAAGCATGAGGATACAGATGATGAACTCGTTGAAGAATTTCGAAGGCAACCATTGGATGATGTCAAGGACAAAGAGTTTGAATCTGATTTTGAAGAAATACATGAGACAGATGAAGAGATTGAAGATCTTTATAGTACTAGGGATGTGGTTATGAAGAAAATGATGCAGGATGAATACTTCAACATGGACGAAAGAAAATGGGATGAGCTTGTTAAGGATGCCATTGAGCATGGAATCATGAAGGACACTAAAGAGTGTGAAGAGATTTTGGAGGATATGCTTAGTTGGGACAAGCTTCTTCCAGGTTTTCCCGTTTTCTCTATATGGTTGTTTCGTTTCCTTGCAACATTTCATCATCTTTCGTGTTACGATTGGCTTATTTCTTCTTTTTAGGATTAGTTTCCGATTTGCATCCCTTTATGTAGTTCACACTTCTCTTCCATGCTATACTTTTGAAGTACGAGGTTTTAAATCACTAGTTTATGGAATTGCTTAATTTATTGATTTGTTTCTGATGATTCTTATTAACTGATTGTATTTGTATGTAGAATTCTAAGTTCTTATTTTTCCATTCAGGCTAAAGATTTCAAACCAGCTCTGAAATGGTTTAATCCTATTAATTATTAGCTTTGTTGGTAACTGATTCCTCTCTTTATGCCTCACCATTCGTGCAGTTTCTCAATTTCTCAATTTCGTGCAGTTCCTCAAATTCATCATACTGCTGAAATTTTTGGTAGATGAAATGCTTATATGCATGATTTTAATGTTTCTTTGTTATCGTGCTTTTTTTTTTTCTCTCTGGAAAAATATTTAAATTTGTGTATTGCTTTCTTTCCCCACAGAAGAAATTTGCTAGCCCTATCTTCTCTTTATAGAAAAATCATAAGCACCTTTGGAAGGAAATTAATTAGTGGTAAGCCCTCTTCTCAGTGGAAAATTGTAAAACCCCTCCAATTGAAAAGTTGTTGGTTCCACTTCCACTTCCACTTCCACTTATATGAAAACTTGTAACATTTTCCTTGAAATCTGTACCCTCATCTGAGGCAATAAGCATAGGGCACTTTTATGGAGAAACAAACTGATTTAAGCCGAACTGATTTGTTCGGTTGAAAATTGATTTTCACTTGCTGTGCTTCAGTCTGCTTGCAAGTTGCAACTATTAAGAACCTGACTTCCATTTATTCAGTGGGTGTGATAAAAAAAATGGATGAAACCAAACTGCTGATGCACACCCTTCTCTTCAAATTCTAGAAATTTTTTTATTTTAGCTAAGCCATGTATGATGTATGCATCTATCATTTTCTTATTATAAACCATCTACAGTAGGCATGTAGTCAGTGAATTATAAATGTTTGTTTAGACTTTAGAGTCTCATGAACTGCTTCATTTTCTTTTATAGTTGTACAAACGAGGTGGGGAGTCTTCTTTCTCGTCCCAAAGCAAGTCAACTTTTTCTATTTTTGCTTCAGAGTCTTGTTTTCATTTCTTGTTTTCTAATTCAATTATTAACTATTGATTGAAACCTGTGGAATTTCAAACCTTATGAAGAAGTGGAATAAATCAGTCGAGTCCATTGAGTCCAACATTTGCAATTACTCTATCATTGTTATCTTTTTATGTATGCATGGTAATCATTACCATCTTGTGTAAATTATCTTTCAATAACATTTTTTTCCCATTTCTTGGCAATGAACTGTTCGTTATAGAGGATATGAAGGAACAAGTAGAAGCAAAATTCAATGAGCTGGGGGATTTGTGTGAAAAAGGGGAGCTTAAATCTGAAGAAGCTTACAATCAGTTTAAAGAATTTGAAGATCAGATGGTTTTGGAATATGGAAAGATGATGGAGGCAGAAGGCCCCCCGAAGTTTGATGAATCTGTTGTGCCGGATAACAAGAAAAACTTGGATGACCCGCCGGGTGAAGGGCCAATTCTTAGGTGGCAAACACGGGTTGTGTTCGCACCAGGTGGGGATGCATGGCATCCCAAAAACCGAAAAGTAAAATTATCTGTCACTGTGAAGGAGCTTGGTTTATCGAAGTACCAATTCCGTCGACTAAGGGAGTTGGTTGGCAAGCGCTATCATCCTGGGAAAGATGAGCTCACAATTACTAGTGAAAGGTAAGGTCAGCAGTTGCATGTTATGTTTATTTCTGTTGATACTTCTAAGACTAGGTTGGTGTTTGAGACATCTTAGCAGGCAATAACATGTCTCTGACAAATCTAATAGAGATGCCAATTTTATACAACACTAATTAATAGGATAGATCACCACACCTTGTGCTCTGTTTCTTCATTTCTCTGACTATGAGAAATCATTTTGATTCTTCTCTTCATTTTCTGCATGTGAGTGTAAAACCAATTTGACTCCTATCTCTCTCAAGGAATATTTGACCATGAACCCTCACTCAGATCTGCTGAACTTGCGCTGTCTTTGTTGTTTTTTGTTCAGTTTACTTTTTATTATTTTAAACTTATATTAGATTCTAACCATTATGGTTGACCTTGGAGATGAAAGAGGTGATGGGTTCAATCCCTATCACCTACACAGAAAATGATTTCTTACAGATTTATTTGACATTCAAATGTTGTAGGATCAGACGGTATATCATGTGAGAATAGTTGAGGTATACGTAAGATAGTCCGAATTATTAGATTCTAACTTCAATAATATATCTCAGGTTTGAACACAGAGAGGAAAATAGAAAGGATTGTCTCAGGACTCTTTTTTCTCTAATTGAGGAAGCTGGGAAAGCCAACAAACTTGTAGAGGATGCTCGAACTGCGTATATGAAAGAGAAGTTGCGGGCAAATCCCCAGTTTATGGAGAGGCTTCGTGCTAAGAAAACGGGCCCTTTACCAGCTTGATGGTTTGATCTGTGATGCTGCTGAAAAGTTAAAATACAGATTCGGCACAACATTTCTGGATAATTGGTAATCTTTGAAACTTTTTCTTACCAAATAAGTTGTCACTATTTGGTGGGGCAATGGTATAGACAAAAAAAGGAACACTTTAGTTCATGACAGTGGAATTTGTAGAAAGCCATTACGTGATGTTACCAATTTGTTTCACCCTGAATCAACTTATTTCCCTCCTTTAGCAGTTGAAAATTTAAATTTTGTTATTTATTTTCAAAATGTGTAGGAGCCATTTGGTGTTAATTTTTGTTCAACCTTAGAGAGAGGCAAAGGAGAAGTTTGTAGCCATAATAAGTTACCCTCTGTTGAGATTAGTGGATATTATTGATTGCTGGAGTTCAGAAAGCCCACTAATTTGCTTGATTTTTTTTTTCTTGTTATGATGCCCATTAAAATTATGATAAAAGACAAGATTATATTAAAAATGAGCGAAACAATGTCGTAAATACAAATTATATTCAGTTATTGATGTAGGAAAAAAGTTTTCTTTGTATTACTTGAAATTATCATGAATACAATTGGTTTCGTCCAAAATTATCTTGCTGATGGATGGTATAAACTTCTATGTATAAGATTTAATTTATTATTATTTTTTTCTTTTTTTTTTTCAGCTCAACAACTAAGGAGGAGTGATTCGAATCAATAATCTCTTGGTCATAAACAAATCTGCATAAGAGGTTATTAACACATTTATGTCGACTGAATGAGATACCATATGTTTTTTATGTGATGCAATGAAATGATTTGTTCATGAAAAATATTGGTGGAGATGTGAGCAAAGTCTCCTGTAGATTAGTGGTAGGTAGAGTATGAAACATTATTTTAAAAGACTCACTCCGTGCTTAGCAAAGCGCATGTCTAATGCCTTGAGCGGGTGCAACAAAAAACTGAAAAACCGAACCAATCCAATCTAATGGATCGGATCGGTTTTTTAGTACAAAATTGGACATATCGGTTTATAATTTGAAAAAATCGAAAATATTGGATCGATTTCGGTTTTTATTTTAAAAAACCAATAAAAATTGATCCAAACCGAATTATATATGTATATATTTTTTGAGATTATAAATAAATATATATTTTGTCAATAAGTCATATAA
>JBBMKA010000009.1:12322035-12341178 GCA_037833695.1 Sechiopsis laciniata | reverse complement strand
GGAAATTAATTAAAGTATTTAGCAATATCCATTTCAGCTTTCTCTTTGGGTGCTTGCTTGTGCTATGCCTTTGTATGGCACACACTTGGGATAAATATAATCCATATTTTATTTTTTAATCTTAGAAGATTTTCCCATTAAACTCATTTTTAAATATCAACTTTTTAATCTTTAGATTATAATATCTATGGTCCAATAACATTCAAATTTCATCTTTTTACGCTTTTAAAATATTTATAAAGTATTTTATATTAGTATTAATCAAATGAACTTTCATGGAAAACATTTTTTTATTTGAAATAATTCAGTCATTGTCCATGATATTATATAATTATCTAGTACACCCCTACCAATTACCATCTTTTCTTTTTACAAATTCTCAAATTTTATGTTTCATGAATAAATACACAATCTTGACAAATGATATGGGATTTTTGACATATCCAATACTAGAAATAAGTAGTGGTGAGCCCAACATCAAAGACAAAGTAATTAAAATCAAGACCAATATATATATAAAACAAGATGTTGGAAAGTTCAAAAAAAAAAAAAAAAAAGAGTGCTTCCTTGGGATTTTTATCTTTTAATAATTCTCTTTATGTTAATTTATTAATTTTTTAGTGTGGTCACTTCAAATAAAGCAATGAGACAATCTAGGAATTGAGATGCATGCCACACATTTGCTTGCATTATTATAGCTAGACTTTAGACAAATGGGATTGCTTGTGTTGAGTCCATCAATATTGCCATTTTTCACTCTTAACTCTAAAAGAAATATTTTCTCAACTTTTTTTTTTTTTTTTTTTTTTTTTTTTGCAACAAAAAATTGTTTGATGAATCCACTAGGATTGCACTATATATCATTATTATATTTTATCCATATTTATGTTTATATGTCAATTGGTAGCCCATCTATCATCAACACACTTTGCTTGGCCTAATGAAAATGGCTTGAATTGCCCCTTTTTTATCTCATTTTTGACCTACCTTTTTCACTTTGAATACCCTTTCAACTTCAACATCATGATAATTAATATTCCATTAGATAAGATTTTTACTAAGGCATTAATGTTTATCGTTGATTTATCTAATAAGATATTTTGTTTTTGTTTTTTTCTACATTTTTTGTCTTATCTATTACACTAATGATTTTGATGGTTGCAACTTGATTAACTAACCAGTCTCAAAAGTTAAATAATGTATTCATGAATAAAAGAAAATGACTGAGAATTATCTTTTATCTTCTCTCCCCTCTTGATAATCACGCACAATTTTTTTTTTAATTATTAATGAAAAATACAACTAAAATCTCACATTAACCAGATTAAAATTAATTAAGAGGATCCATAATGAACTAGTTAACATCTTCTCTATTGATAATGAAATATTTAAACAAAGGTATATGATGATTTTATGTCAAATATGAATAGGGAGACATTTGTTCCGAGGGTTTTTTTTTTTTTTTTTTTTGAAAAGGAGTAATACTTGTATATAAATTTATATAATAATACAAACTCTTACGATTTGATCATTACATTGAATGTCATTGTTAACTACTAAGGACTAATTTAATATTATTTTTCGAGGAAATCTAGTTTGGCAAGATGACTCTCTTTTGTTGAGAATACGACATTGGAAAAGTGGAGAAAAACCTAAATATTTATAAGATAGATGAGTTACTCTTCTCATTACAAATTGATTTTGAGATGAAACCTCACTCTATCTAATAAGGTATCATAGTCCATTAAACTCAAACGAGTATTCGGTCCAATGAAATAAAATTGAGATCCAATTAGAAATTGATAAACTTAATAGATACACATCTTAAGAGGCATGTTGAGAATCCCACGATTTAATATAGTATCACAAACATGCATTTGTGTCGTTTGAGCATTATTTTGGTTGGCAATCTTCATACCTCCAAGTGACTATACATTATCAAAATGGTTGATGATTGAGCCTTTTTATCCACACAGCATTGCTATTGCCATTAGATTCATCTTCCATTTCTAAGGCATCATGGGCCACATACATGGCAACCAACACCCAACTTCCCCCCACATTAGTTCCTCTTGTTTCTTTGCCCCTTTCAAAGCAATTCATTTCTAAACTTTGGCTTAAATATAGTCTAAAGTTGAATAATCCAACTACTAAATTAATGTGTTTTATGTAATATATACTTATTCTTTTCTTTTAGTTCAATGTCAGATTAGTGAGATTCAAAATTTTAATATTTGAGTGTAAAGTATAAGATAAATACGGAGTTTCCATCTTAAAATTTCTAATCTTCGAGTTAAAAGGTATTAGATAATTAATATGAAAGTTGCATGCATCTTATTTAAAAATATGAATTCTCCCTATCTTTCTATTATGATATTTTCAATATAATTCTGAAGATACTGCTTCACGGCATCACTGTTCATAGATAAATGAGAACAAAGTGTTGAACTAGTTTACCACGAAACAATGAAACCAATGCTTCACTAACCCTTTTGGTATCCTTTATAAGATGTACGAGCTACTATTCTCAACACAATTAATTTTGAGATAAAATTTGATGATACCTAATGCACCTTATCAATTATTCAAACAAAAAAGCACTCTAAATTAAAATCAACAGAATTGGTGGCTTGTTAATTTCATTATTTGATAGTAATCTAGTTCAACACTATGATCATAGGTTCGATATCGATAATCGATATATGACTATCGTTTAATTGAAAGAAATAATGTCTTCTATATAAGGTTTGTGTTTCTCACCTCCAATTTAAATTTAAAAAAACAAAACAAAAACAACCTACAAATTTTAAAGGTATATGCATATACCTTTAAAATTTGTGTCAATTTGGAAATCCACTTAGAAAGCATTTGTCTCTGATCTTTCTATGAGCAGCATAAATATCTGTGTCATTTTGTGCACAAAATATATTCTGCCTTCATTCACACAAAAATACAAAGATCATTGTGTTGATCATATTAGATATCCACATTACCACCTACCAAGCATTTCCACAACTATTTGACATGACATTTTATATACAGTGATCAACAATATTTTTAACCAATAAAAAAGTAGTTTCCAGATCTATCCTCATAATACATTTTAGTGTCTATTGAGAGGAAACACACATCAATGGTATTTTCCTTTAAGATGCCCCTATTTAAACATATAGTGGAAGTGTGACAAATGCTCCAAATTGTTTAAGAAAAGAAAAGAGATAATGAATGAACAAATAACATTTTCATCGACATGAAACTTCTTTTATAAAGCAAATTGATGGTTTATCTAAAATGGTCAATATCATATTATCACGCGAGCCTATTATAATGCATGAAATTTATGTTTTTTTTTATTAACCTATAATTGGAAGAGTGGGCTTCGCTATGACTTAATGGTCATGAAAATGTATTGATTCCGCTGAGTTACTGCTCTTGTTAACATAAAATGTATGTCGTTAATGGGTGAAATGTTTTATGCTATTGATAAGATTTATAACCTCTTGACTGAAATCAAATTCAAGACTGACCCAAAATAGCTAAGATTTCTCATTCAGTTTAGGGCCTAGAAAGGCAGCCCAACACTAAATTAAACCATTAGAGGCCCAATAGACGTGGCCCAGCCCAACCCGAGCCCAAGAAAGCTCCACTAGCACCCTCAGAAGCTCAATACGTACGCGTAATGAAAATAAGCCCATGCATTTTCCTAAACTCAAATTCATTTAAATTAAAGATAATTATAAATTTAGTCTTTTAAGTTAGTCCCTTTAATATCAACTCTAATTTTAAAAATTAGAATTTAATTTTTATAATTTAGATAAAGTTAAATTTTAAAAATTAAAATTTATGATAAAAATATAAATAAATTGGTCATGTCATTCGTAATTTTCATCAAATTAACTATGTAAAGATTAATTATTCGTATAACAATTATCATGGTGTGAGATAGCTAACTATTTAGGAAAATAAATCTTAGTTATATTCATGTATTTAATCCGTCAACTATTACACACAACATAGGCTATTTACCAGGTTTTATCAAAACAAATGGACTAAATTTTAATTTCTAAAATTATTGAAACTCTATTCTACTTTTATCTAAATTGTATATATTAAGTTCTTTAAAAAACAGTTATTAAAAAAAAAATTTAAATTAAAAAAATGACTCTAACTTTTTTGAAACTATAAGAACCAAATATATAATTTTTCGAAGATACTGAATAAAAAAAAGTTTTGATTTTGGAGGGATTGGCAATTTTGGAATATCTCATGCTTAAGGCTCATGGATGTTATTGTAGGAGTAGTTTCTAAGAACTTTAAATTCAACAATGTTTTAGTTAATATTTGGACCCATAGGTTGTTGAGGATAGATTGGACTTTTACTTTTGTTTGTTATTTTTTTAATGAAATTGTTTAGTTTAAAAAAAGTATTCCTTTCATTTTGAAAAAAAAAAAAAAGAAAGAAAAAAGGTCACTGTGCCTTCTCATAAAAATTTAAAAAAATAATAATAAAATTCTGTGCCTTCTTAATTAATGCAGCAGATGGAGACTTATTTTTATAACTTTCAAATAATATAATTTCCTAAAGAATACAATGCTTCTGTCGAGTCATTTTGTTTCTTTTTGTCAACTGGAAATGATTTTATTTTTATTTTTTTTTTCCAAAATTGTTTTCCAAATATATACATTTAACTTTATTTTTTTTATTTATAGGAAGTTGCATGTGATTGAGTTGAAATTTTAGGTTTTGTTGATGGCTGCTGGTATGCTCACGATGATTCCGTGAAGGTCGACCGTGGTGGCTAACTAACTGGGCTTTGGCCCAAATACAGATGAATATTTCAAACTTAAAATAAATCAAATAATAATAATAATAATAATAATAAAACCATTAACCCCTTCAAGTTTAATATATTTATTTTCATCGGACAAATTTACCCTTTTCAAACATGTTGCAAATTTATCATAAAGGAAGTTACTTACAATCCTTATTAAATTTTATGGATGTTGATTGATTAAATTGAAAGTTTAAAAAGCTTACAAATATCATATTTAGGATAATTTGTGCAATTTCCCCTTATATAAAATAATTCACAGGAAAATATGTTTTTAATTCTTAGTTTGGGGTCTAATTTCAATTTGATCTTTATGTTTCAAAATTGAATATTTTTATACCTAACATTTTAATAATGTTCACTTTTAATTTCTAAAATAACAAAATTGTCAGATACATAAACTAAAGTTGACTAAAATGATGATTAGACTTATTTTAATTTCAATATATTATTGAATGATTATTTTAGTTTCACATAGATTTAATTATTTAAAAAATAAAAAATAAATATAAAAGTAAAGTAAAAGTTGACATTATTGAAATGTGAGGGATACAAAGTGTTCAATTTTGAAACATAAAAACCATACTAGACCCCTAACTTAAGACTAAAAAAGTAATTATTGTCTTAGTTTCAATCTCCCACTTAAATTGAAATAATAACTCATTTCACCAAATAGATCGATGATGTAGTTGGTTATTTTGATTGGTGTTAATCCATTTCAACTCTATTGTCACAAGTTCAAGCTCGAAAATTGATATTTGACTCTCATATTATTTGAGAGTAGTAGTGTCCTCTATAATGATTTTGTCCATCAATCTTTGATACCGAACAAAAAAAAAGTTTAATATATTTTTTTATTCAATAATAGGAGATGTATAACTTAAATATAGTTTGTGTGAACTATGTTTTTGTTAATGGATTTACTGTTTTCATTTAGTTTCAACTTTAATTATTCCAACTCATCAATTGGTAAATCTGTTTTGTTCTTTTAAGGACGCCACTTGGTAACTTATTTAGGCCTTTGCTTTGTTGTTTCATATTCAGTTACCATTTAAAAACGTCCGATTTGGGTATTGTTTATTATAATTACAAGACTTACCATTTTTGTCAAAACTAACCGAATAGTAAATAAATGACAACTCTTTTATAATAATATTATGATTATTTTTTTTATTCTAAATATACAGTCTCTTTTCAATAGCTTAGGTCTGATCAGATAAACTTTATGTATTTTTTTTTTTTTTTCAAATTTAAGTCTACCACAACAAAAATTAGAAGAAAAAAAATGTATTTTTCAAAAACTTGTTTTTATTTTTGAAATTTGGTTAGCATTCATTACTTTCTTAAAAAAATATAAATATATAGTAAAAAATTTGAATAAAAATAAGTTTAAATTTTAAAAATAAAAAACAAAAAATTAAATAATTATCGAACATGTTTTCATTTTGATGTTTTTTTTAAATAAAAATTTGAACTGATCGCTTCTTCATTTTAGTACACTATGTCGGAGAACTTAGTTTGCATGTAATTGATATTTTAACATTATCATCCATAAGTGTTATATTACAATCAATAATAGTATTAGTTCAAGTGATAAGTCTTTTGTTTTTTAAAAAAGTCTCTATATTTTTCATATGTCATAAGTTCATTTATATTATTGTGAAAAAAGATAAATTATAAATTTGATTCATATAATTTTTTTAAAAATGAAAATTTAATCTCTATAAATTTAAAAATTAAACTAAATTTATTTTCTATGCTTTGAAATTGGTATAATTTAGTTTATAATTTTAAAAATAAGAATTTGTCTCTATAGTCTGAAACATTAAAATGAAAAAAAAAAAATTTAAAAAAAAGAAAAAGAAAAACTTTATCATTTGTAATTGATTGAGAATTAAATATGTAAAAATTAACTATTCTCATATATAAATAGTGTAATTTTTTGTCCAATAATTCAATTGACTCACATGAATAGTTAACTTTACATATTTAATTAGTGGTAGATTACAATCTACAGAAATATGTTTTTTTAGAGTTTGTCAAATTAAATTCTAGTATTTAAAATCATATCAACTAAATTCCAACTTCATTAAAATTATAAGAATCAAATTTATATGCTAACCTAAAAAATACTTATAGATTTTAAAAACATAAGAATGAAATTGAAACCATATCTCAAATCTAATGACTAATATATTTTTACTAAAAAATAAAAGTATTAATTAATTAATTTACATTTTTTTAATGACAAATTGGGGAAACTACTCCCAAATAAATGAGGATAAAATGTTGATTTTCAAAAATATATTGTGGTCTTCAATTAGATTACCAGTTGACGATGGTGTTGAAACTGATTTACAACTAAACAATGAAACCATTAAACCACTTACCATTTAGTAAAGATGACGATCGTTTTCGTTAATTAATTTAAGTTTAAATGCTGGTAAAAAAAAAAAAAAACGTTGAATGCAGATATAATTAGAAAAGGGCATATAAAGAATTCAATTCGTGTCCCGGCAGGACGTTTTTCTCCTGCAAAATAAAAGCATACAGAACAAAAACAGGACAGAACAGAGAAAAAAAAAAAACCCAGAAAACTCCATTAAAGATCAAACCAAACAATCAGCAATCAATCTCAACAATGGCGTCAACCAAACAATCCTCATCTCCAGATCCAAAACTCTTCTTCAAACTCCAAATGCATTTCAAATCCCTCTTCTCCCACCTCCTCCTCTTCGCCGCCGGCCTCGCTCTCGGCTTCACTTTCTCCCTCTTCCCCTTCCAACCCTCCCTTCATTTCTCCTTCAGCCAACTCTCCTCTCCTCCGCCGTCTCCTCCGCCACCGCCGCCGGTCAGGGTGGGGTTGACGGAGTTCGTAAAGCCGCCGCCGGCCTACCACGACATGACGGAGGAGGAGCTTCTGTGGAGGGCGTCGCTTGTTCCTCGCCGGAATCTTGACTTTCCGGCGAAGTCTCCGGCGAAGGTTGCGTTCTTGTTTCTTACGAGAGACGGCGTTCCTTTGGCGCCGCTTTGGGAATTGTTCTTTAAAGGGTATTCTGGTCTTTACTCTGTTTATGTTCATTGTAGTGGCGGCTCCTCCAACGCCGCCGTGTCTTCCTCCTCTGTTTTTTACCGCCGGTCAATTCCGAGTAAGGTTAGTACGAGCTAATTAATTACCATTTTCTTAATTCTTTTGCTTAAAAAAAAAAAAAAATTTAATATTGCATATAGCTAATTACTCTAATTCTCGATGTCGTACTTTAAAAATACTAGTGGTGTTGGTTTCAATTTATTGATAGAGTTTTTTTTTTTTTTTTTTGTTCATTAACATTAATGGAGATGAGGTTTTAAAAAATATTAAACAAAAAGCTTAAAAATAATTACAGGTTTACTATTTATTATTATTTTATAATTATAATAGTGATTGAAAAATTCAAATCGGTAACTTTGTGGTTGTTAATTTATCAAAATAGGAATATTCGTGAGTGTTCAAGAAGTTTAGATGATCTTGTAACATTTAAATATGAAGAAAATTAGTAAAAAACATTTTTTAGGTACAATCATGAATTATAAACAATATTGAATCCAAAGTCTCTTTTTTTTTATAAAAAGCTTTTGGCTAGTAGACTGGAGTAAAATAATATTGTTTATTAATCTTAATTACACTTACATTATTATGTTAGAATGTTGTGATTTTTTTTTTTTTTTTAATTTTTAAAATCCGTAAAAAATTGGTGATAAGCAAATGAAGTGTCTGTTGAATTATTATTATAATTATTTTCTTAATAACATTATATATATATAATGATATTTAATAAAAAGATGATATTATTAAATTGGAGTGATTTCATGTACGAAGACTTTTTTTTTTTTTTTGAAACAGTACGAAGACATTTTTAGCACAGGCTGATAAAGAAAATTAATGATGCATTGATTTTTCTTAATAAGTTTTACTAAATTCTTCTAAGACAACCTTAGAACTTTTAAGATTAAAAACGTAAAATTGAAGACATGCATTTAGTTATAATTATGTATCATTAATTTTTTTTAATAAAAAGTATTATTTAATTTTATGTATTTTCAGCTTATTTTGGCTGACCTATGGGTCAATACTGATGGCCTTTGAAGAAAATAAAAACTGTTTATGAACACATTCTTTTTGTTCATTATTTGAATTAAATATTTAAACAATTAAATTGCATTTATTAATAAGAAGAAATAGTAGCAAAATTTGAACGTATGGAATATTTTATAAAAATAACACTGTCTGTTTTTTGCTCTCTATTTTATGATTCTAATGCCCGTTATAGAAAACCCTTTAAACTTCTGTTGAATTTCACATATTACAGCTTCATCATGGTTGTAATTTAATTTCCTCTAATGGGAGTTTTCAAAAAAAAAAAAAAAAAAAAAAAAAACCACTTGTGGTATTATTCTCTGTTTTCTTTTCTTTTTCCCATAATTTAATGAAACACGAACGTTCTGCTATTAATTTCTTTATTACACTCTTATTAATTAGTTTAATTATTATCTATATACCATATACTCTATAAATTTAGAGAAAAGACAATAAATTTTCATGATATTAGGAACCATATAGAGAATTTATTATGCAATTGGAAATGTAAAATGAATATATAGTTTTATTTTGGGAAGAAGATACCAAAAATGTGATTGTAGTGTCATGGTTTACATGCATTGCTTTGATTCTACTCAAGAAAGTAGAAGAAAAATTTATCATCAATTCTTTTCCTTTGTGCAATTTCATATTCCAACTTTTTTTTTTTTTTTTTGCATTCTTTTCTTTGTGCCTTCTTCCTCTTTCACATGAAAGTACATTTCAATTAAAGGCAAGTATCAAAACCTTTTTTTCTTTTTTTCTCATTTTCCTTGCTTGTTATTAGGAGGAAAAGAAGAAGAAAAGTTTGATAAATAATTATATGGATTAATCTAGTGGTTGTTGTGGTTATTTAAATAAGGCTAAAATGAAATAGGTTTAAATTGCTTTATATTTATCTTATCAATATTCTTTCCTAGGATTAGGAAAAATGGTGAAACTAATTCTATGATAAAATAGTTATGTTAAAGTGAACATAGTTCAACTAACATTTTGAATGTATTAAAAATCATAAAATTTGTAGTTGGATAAAAAAGAATTAGTTGTTAGGGATAAATTATTATAATATTGAACTCTCTTAGTTTTATTAAATTAATTCATTTACTTTTAATAAATTATGAAATAATACATCCTCAAAACAATTTTAAAAATTCACAAACCAACACCCCATTCTTAAAGCAACCAAATTCTACACGAGTTTTAAATAAATAAAATTCCTAAACCCAACTAAAAAAATTAACTAGAAAATTAGATCCACATAAGAACTCTATCTAATTACAAAAATTACTTGTTTGCATATGGTAACAAATATGAGTATTTTTGTTATCCAACCTATTTGGAGATAAAGATTTGAATTTGTTGATTTAGTGCTCTTGTTGAACAAAGATAAGTGCTTAACAATTGATATTACTTTGCTAGAGCAATTAGTGTATACATGATCAAGAGATCATTAATTCAAATTTCCACCCTCAATTATTGTTAAACTAAAAAATAATATTAGTATTAATTTCACCATCTTTTTAGTTCAATGATAATTAGGAGTAGGAAATTTGAAATCATGATATATTGATGACACATATTTGTGTCGATTGAACTATTGTTTTTATTGACAAAATTTTCTCAATTTTTTTATAAATATAACTGTGAAAAGTTTGTTAACCATAACCATAAATCAATAAAAATAAATGTGTACCTTTAATGAGTAGGGGGTGTACATGATCTTGGTTGAGATGAGTTTAGATATTTTTGCGAATTAAGGAAGTTACAAACTCATTCAACCTATGTATTAGAACAACTCAACTCATAATTTTTCATATCTCGTTAATGCAGGACGTGAAATGGGGAGAAGCAAGCATGATCGAAGCAGAGCGTCGCCTACTCGCAAACGCATTACTAGACTTCTCCAACCAAAGATTCATCCTCCTCTCCGAATCCTGCATTCCTCTCTTCAACTTCACCACAATCTGTAACTACTTAATGGGCTCAAAATCCACCTTCATTGAGGCCTACGACCTCCCAGGCCCAGTGGGCCGAGGCCGTTACACCCCAAAAATGCGGCCCACCATCAAGGCCCAACAATGGCGCAAGGGCTCCCAATGGTTCCAAATCGACCGCCCCACCGCCGCCGCCGTCGTCTCCGACCAGAAATACTTCCCCGTCTTCCAAAAACACTGCCGGCCGTCGTGCTACACCGACGAGCACTACCTCCCCACGGTGGTCGGAATCATGTTCCGGCCGAAAAACAATTCCAACCGGACGTTGACTTGGGTTGACTGGTCCAGAGGTGGGCCCCATCCGACTAGGTTCGTTAGGAAAGATGTGACCGTTGGATTGCTGGAGAAATTGAGGAGTGGGACCCGGTGCGAGTATAATGGAGTTGTGACAAATGTTTGTCATTTGTTTGCTAGGAAATTCTTGGCTAATTCTTTGAATAGGCTTCTCATGTTTGCTCCTAAGCTTATGGGGTTTGATCGTTAATGTTTTCATTGCTTTTGATTTTTGAGCCTTTATGATTCATTTATTGGTGATTTAATGAGATGGGGTTGGGTCAAAATCTGACCTTTATGTTTGCTTTTGACACAAATGTTTGATTGAATTACAAATCAAATATAGTTTGTGTCAGTTTGACGATTGGCTTTGTATTAACTTTCTGTCTTATGCTTAGTAGGTTCGATCAGACTTTAGGGTAGTCGTACAAAAGTTATTATTATTTTTTTTTTTTTAACAAGAAAATCAAAACTTTGTTCCACTAAATTCGGAATAATCACGCCCGTCACTAGACCAGACACTGGAAGATATCGAAGGAATGGAAATACGTGAACCTGAGACCTTGAGGAAGCAAACTTTCGAAAGGGTTATTAATGTCACAGGTAAGTCGCACAAAAGTTATTATAGCAAAGGTAGTTATAATAACTTACATTTGGATGGTATGTTATTGCAACTGATTATGATGATTTGTGTTTGAGTGTATATTATAGTAATAGAGACTATTATAACAAAATGATTAAGATAGAGTTAGAGCCTAAAAGGGTTATTAGATATGAAATAAGAGATTATGGGTTAATCCACCCATAATTATAAGAGTGCAATTTGAATCCTGCCCTTACATTTTTTGGAAACTGAAAAATTGGAATTTCTCTCTATTATATCTGGGTAACCGCACTCGTCTCTCGGCTAAACACCTTCCTAATGTTGCCCAACACCTTCTCAACTTTGTTGGGATATGTCTTTTAAACTATGTTGCCCAACTATTAATTATTTCGTTAGTCGGGGGTCTCATTGTTCGGTCAACAAGCGGAGATCTTATCTTTTAAAAATTAATTCCCTCCTCTCTTCATCAAATTCATTAGTGAACCACGTAAATTTCAGTATTTTGTCTCTAACTTCATTATTATTTTCTTTATTGTTGAGGTGGTTTTCCATAACAAACCTACCTGACTTTAACCAAAATAAACAGCCCCCAGACTTCAAAAAGAGCAAACTTGTAATTTAACCAAAATATTTATATATTTTATGTAGGCCATACAGAAGTGTTCTAAAAAAACATAAAGAATGAAGAATAAATTCAATACAAAAAAAAAAACATACATTGTAGTTCATCATCTGATCTCTGACAATATATACATCTAGAAAACATCAACAAAATCACCTGAGTTATTGATTGATGAAAATGGAAAAATTAGAGACTACTTGACATTGATAAATTGGTGATGGAGGGAAGAAAGGGCTTAGGCGCTGATGGCTTCATTAGTTTCTGTTGAGGTGCCACTGCTAACCCAAGATACCGACAGTGAACTCGGAGAAGATCCATAGCCATTCTTCAGCAACACGGCATCGTCCTTGGCAGAAATGCCGACGTCTCGATCCTTCCCTTTCTCGGCATTCTGTTTCTGTATGAGGTTCAGAGTGTCAAGAACTTCCATCATTGTTGGCCTCTCGTCTTTCATGCTCTGCAGGCATCGAAATGCCAACTCTGCTACGCTTGTTATCATATCTTGGATCTTGTAGTCCGATTCAAAACCGAGTGAAGGGTCGACGAGTTCGTGCAATGCGTGGCTTTGGATCTTGTTGATGGCCATGTTGAACAGGTTGATGTCTTGTCTGTGCCTTGTGATGTCAACAGCAGGCATTGAGGATATGAGTTCAACTAGTACCACGCCGAAGCTGAACACGTCGCTTTTATCGGAGAGTTGGTAGCACTGATGGTACTCCGGATCGACATAGCCGGGAGTGCCTTGTGGAGCGGTTGAAACGTGTGTGACGTCGAGTGGGAAGAGACGGGATAATCCGAAATCGGCTACTTTAACACAAAAGTTGTTGTCGAGGAGAATGTTGTTGGTTTTGACATCACGGTGGATGATTTCAGAAGCATGGAGATACACCAAAGCATTGGCAGTCTCTAAAGCAATCTTCATTCTGGTACACCATGGAAGCTTGCCAGGCTTTGCTAGTTTTCCGTGGAGATGATCGGCCACCGTGCCATTCGAGACGTATTCGTATACAAGCAGAAGCTCACGGCTATTGCGTGAGGTGCAACCGTAAAGTGAAACGAGGTTGCGGTGGCGCAAGCGAGCAAGGATCTCCACTTCGTTCATGAACTGCTCAACTCTTCTAAAGTTGCTTTCAAACAACCGTTTGACAGCGACGGCACGCCCATCTTTGAGTAAGCCTAAACAGACATATATGAACAAAAAGATCAATCAAACAATCGCCAACTAATAATCAAGCAAGCACAATGATATTAAAATTGGACTTAAATGGCCGCTCTTACCATAATACACTGTGCCAAAACCTCCATCTCCAAGCTCTTTGTTGCAGTCAAAATGGTTGGTAGCTTCTTCAAGCTCTTTATAGGAGAAAAGATGAACACCCAAGTAGGATCCTCCCTTCTCAAGTTCTTCCACAGAAGGGTGATTTGACGGATTCATCGGATTCGAGGGAATGCTTCGTTGCACATCTGGCACCGTGTGAGACTTTCTACGCCGTCGGTAGCAGATGAATAGAACAATTAAGGTTAAGAACAAGGCTCCAAAACCAGTGGATACACCTGCATATGAATCAAAACAATAGAGTTTTAATCAATTGTCAGGGAGGCAACAATGTTATGAATAATCAGAACAACGATAAACAAAAAACGAGAGACAAAGAACACACTGATTTGCGTAGATAACTAATGTTGTATTAGTGACTCTCATAAAACCTTAATACGTCATGACTCAAAATACAAAAAAAAAAAAAAAACCCAATACGAAAGTGTAAACACAAATTACCTATTTCGACTAGCTTTTGGAGTAGTCATAACATATCATAGTTCACAGCATCTCAGTAATTATAACTCATCATGGTTCAAGGCATTTCAACAAAACATGTGAACTAAAAAGTAAAAAAGAGAGCAGGTTCATGTGTTACCAATGATAATCTTGGTTCTGACATCCTTCTTATTACCTGCAACATCAAACAATGAGGAAAAAGTAAACATAAAACCAAACATAACAATAAAACTTGGAAAACACTGAAACAACCATCTCAAGAAACAAAACAAGTGAACCATAAAGAAAGACACACAACCCAAAACACCTATTGAAATGATATCAGTCACTACAAAAACACATAAACAGATTGGTTTCTCTTATGAATAATTGGAACAACAATCAAGAACTAAAGAAAAACCGCAAGACAAAAAGCACATAATTTAGGCTCCATTTGTAACCATTTGATTTTTTGTTTTCGGTTTTTGAAATTTAAGTTTACTTTTACTTAAATTTCCTACATTATGATCCCTCTTTTCAACAATGTATCAATCTTTCCTTAATAAAGTAGGTGAATACTAACTAAATTTCAAAAACAAAAAAAAAGCTTTTGGAAGCTACTCTTTTTTGTTTTCAAATTTTTGTTTTGTTTCTACAAATATAGGTAAGGTGTAAATATTAAAGTAAGAAAAATATATGGTAATTTAGTTGTGGTAGGTTTAAATTTCAAAAACCAAAAATTAAAAACAAAATGATTATCAAACGGTGCCTTAAGTGTTTACTAAAGTCGTGTTAGCTACATCTAGAGGTAGAAGATACAACATATGACCCAAAATATATAAAAGCCTAATAAGGCCAGCTGACCGACAGCGAGACTCCCAACTAAGTACGAATAAAACCCACCATTTCGCCCACAATCGCTGCAGTTATGTGCAGTCCAATTCAGAACAAACCCCATCTTCAAAACATCACCAGAATTCATTTTCTCAAAATCAGCAACATTAACCATCAAGTTCTTGCTGATAGGAACACGAACAGAACGATTACATGACTGAAAGGGAAATTTCTCAGCTATCAAAAGAAACTCATGGAAAACCCCAAATGAATAGAGATTTCCATTGCTAGGACAATTCAGTTCATGGATTAATCTCTTGGGCTTTGATGGACAATCATAGAAAAAGAAGAAATCTTCAGTGTCCAAACCAAAATGAAACGGTGATCCATCGAGGCTAATGTTATGGGAGGGACAGGAAGGTTCAGCATAGGCCAAATGAAAAGAATGGTTTTGGGGGAAAATGTTTTTGATGATGAAATCTTCGTTGGAAATTTCAAGAACTGGGTAATGATCTTCATTACATTTGATTTTGAAATCTGGGTATCCACAAGAAGATTGGTTCATATCATCAATCCAAAAGGGGTGGCTTATAATTGGACCATTTTGACATGTTCTAAGCTTACAGGGCTTGAACTTATAATCCAGTGAAGTTGTTTCAGAAGCTGAGGTTGAGATTATGAATGTGAAGAAGAAAATTAGAATGGGTTTGAAGAGGAATTGGAGTTTGAAAGCCATGGAAAGAAAGAAATTGAAATTGGTTCTGAATTAGTTGGGTTTGATAAAACAGAGAAAAAGAAGTGGGAAATACTTTACCTGTTCTTCACCAACTACCCACAAGGGTCATGTTTCAAAAGAACAAATACTTTGACTTTTGAGGGTTTTAGGGTCTGAAAAATATGACCTTTTTTTTTTCCAATTTTTAATGGGTCCTGATGAAATTGGTGGGATTTTGAGTTGGAGGAGCTTTTTGACGAAAATGGTCATTGGAATTGGCGATATTAGCGTAAATGGCCATGACAAAGAAATGAACACAAATGGAGAAAAAAGGACAAATTTGTCATTCTGAATGTGGTAGGTTTGGTTAGACTGCCATGGTTGGAAGGTTCGAGTAGTTGAAGAACAAAGAAAATGGAAGAAAAGGAAAGGAAAACGTTTTGTGCTTTTAAGTCTTTAATTTTATATTTATATATTTAGGGTGAATTATACGTTTATATTTAAGTAAGTATGATTTAAAAAATGAAAAGAGTTATTGGCACAATAATTTTATTATTTAATTGTAGATTCGATCTTGAAAATTGAAAGTTGGCTTGTTAGTCCTCTCTTTCAATTTGTACTTAAAAAAAAGTACATATTAAAATTTAAATTAAGTAGGTATGTACATGTAAAAAATGTTCTTTTTTTATTCAAGTAATTAAAAATAATTCATTTTCACACATTAATTAATCAATAATTATAGACAAAGGTTTTTTTTTAGATTTTATTAAATTATAGGACTCAATTCTAGTTATTAAAATATTAGGGACTAAATTTTTTTAACTTTCTACCAACTAAATGAACGAAATTGTAGACTAAAATTCGAATTTTCATCAAATTATAAGACTAGATTTATAACTTAACTTAATATGTACATATGTTTTAAGTTTTACTTTTAAATAATTAGAGATATACCTACTGTCCCCCACTAGATTTTTTACAATAACTTCAACAAACCATTAAAAAAACGAAAAATTAATGACTTTTGATAATTATTTGTTTTTGGTTTTTAAAATATAAAATTTAATTCTTTACGAATAATTTTTATGTTTCTACTTTATTTTGAAAGCTATCTTTTTTTTTTTCAAAAGAAAAATTATAAAATAATGTAATTGATGTTAGCTTGATTTTTAAAAATAAAATAGTTGTCAAACAAAGTCTTAGTTTTTAAAATTTGGGTGAAGTTTTCCATTTGTCTTATGTTTCAAAAATATATTTATTATTCTTAATATTTCAATAATACTCAATTTTTTGATCACCCATTGAGTTTTCTTTTTTATTAATTTTCTTTCGAAAATAAAACTATCTCTAGATGATCTTAATCAAAGTTTAGTTAGGTCACTAATTATTTTGTTATTTATATCATTTTGAAAAATAAAAACTTCACTCAAAAATAAAAAACTTAAAAGTGTTTTTTAAGGAATTAACAAAGTATTCTAGAAGCATTCATTTTTCATTTTTGAACAAAAATATTTTATTTTTTCTTGTTTGCTTTTTCTTTCTGTACACGTAAAAAATTAAGTGGTGTACAACAGCGAGCGGAGAGTTTACTTTCTTGGTAGACAAGTGAACACAATATTTAAGCATACATAGGTTAGCAAAATGTGTCATTGACTTTCTAAAGTGGTGTATTTTCATTTGTTTATTTCTATTGTCTTTAATACATAAGTGAACACAAAGAGACGATGACTCAATAGTTTTATTGTTTGATAGAAATTCAATTCAATACTATGGTTACGATCTCGATTCTAAAAATCGATATTTGATCAAAATAGTAGTACCCTGTTTGTAGGATTTATAGTCCCCTCTCCCAACTTATGTAGACATAAATGAACTCAAATTATTTGAAATAATGTACCACATTATACAAAACTCTATAATATGAGCAAGCTATGGAAAAAAACAATAAAATAATTAGGAAAGAAACTGCGAAGAACATAGTTTAACTTTGATAAAGAAAATCATAAATTTGAATATTGAATCTACCCTTTTTTCTTTTTAAAAAAGAAGTGGAGTTTAGGTATAAGCATATAAATCATTTGTGTATTGAATATGATGAATATTTTACCTTAAGTGGTATGTGGCGTAATACATATTTCATTGATGAACTTTACATTGCACTTTAAATACCCAGTACCGTATTCTCGCAAAGACTTTTATGTTTTATATTTTCGCATTGAATCTTTATAATTGTATTATTAAAGTTTTATAAGTGCCACACTATGGAGTAGGAAGTGTTTGTTTCCCAAATTTAAGGACAATTTAGATTGACTATTTACTGACCATAAAAAAAAAACTACATCTAAACGAGTTATTATAACTATTCAAAATAACTCAAATTTCTAACCACTTATTTTTAATCATTTGTTTTTAACTACTCAAAATAACTCATCATTTCTAATCATTCATTTCTAACTACTCGAATAACTCATTTTTAACCATTCATTTCTAATAATTCATTTTTAACTACTCAAAATAATTTTTCATTTCAAATTCATATCTAAAAAAGTTATTGTCTCTACCTCATCTACAAAAAAACCACATCCAAAAGAGTTTTTTTTTAATGCATTTTTTCCATTAAAATTTACATCCAAATGAATTATTACAAAAGTCTCAATTTTCTAACTACTCAAAATATACCTCTTCAAAAAAAAAAAACCTACTCCTCATCTAAAAACTAATCTTAAAATTCTTATGTTTTTTAAAGTTATCTTTATATTATTTTTTAATCTAACCTTCTACATTCTTTACAATCATGCCATTTAATCTATGTTTTTTTTTTTTTTTGGTTGGGTGAAGGGTTCTAAATCATAACATACCGATCATAAAAATGTACAATCATGCCACTTAACATTCTAAATCTATGTTTTTTTTATTTGTTTTTCAATTCTCTTTCAATTAAACGTCTATTGTGGGTGTCAAGAGAGTTATGCTCGTTTTGGTTAGGAGGCATTAATCTAATTAGTTAATTACTTAAATTTTTTTTAAAAATACCTATAATATTTTAATTAGTTGAAACTAAAGTTATTAGATTTCACAAAATAATAAAAGAGTTTAATCATGATTCCAACTAAATTTGAAGTGTGGAGTACTACTAAATACACTTTCACAAATACTATAATCTCCCCCTCCCCCCAATCTGTACTAAAAAAAAAAAAAGTAATATAATCTCCAATTAGTTTTGATGTAATATATCTTCTTAGGTCAATTTCTATCACATTTGATACGTTACTAAACTCTACTAAATTTTACATTAGAAAGTCGAGTCTCTGTCTGATCATTCATAATGTAGACCATATGGAATAATACTTTGTTTTTTGGTTTTAAAATTTAAGTTTACTTTCACATAAAATCTCT
>JBBMKA010000009.1:12302749-12321935 GCA_037833695.1 Sechiopsis laciniata | reverse complement strand
TCTCTTTAAAAAAATATTTGAATCATAATCAAATTCTAAAAGCAAAACAAATTTTTTTGAAATATTTTTTTCTTCAAACTTGCCAACTTCAATGAGCACCTCGAACTTATTTAGTTAAATCATCATTTTTTTTTTTTTTTAATAGTTGCATTATGAGCTACCTCCCCTACAAATTTTTCGAATAAGAAGACTATAAATTGGAAAAAAAATAAAAAATAGAGAAAGGCTTCTAGAGTTCACTTTGACTCGGTCAAAGAAATACAAAAGTACGAAATGAGCCGCCTTTTGTCCAAAATTTGACCCACCAAATTTGACGGTTCCAAACAAACGCGCTAACTATTTAATGAAAATGGGGTAAAATGAAAATGAAATGGTTTTAATACCACAAAATGGGGTTAATTAATTATATAAATACTCCATAATTGATTAAGCAACAAGAACATTTTAACGTGTACCACTAAATTTGTAAGTCAAAAAAAAAAAAAAAAAATCCTAGTTAATTTGTGTTCATTTCATATTGCTAGGACGAATCAGCAGTTAAAATATTATTGGTAAAATAATTTCATATTATATATTAAAAAAAAAAAACGAGAAGAGATGCACAATGGAAATAATTAAGATAATAAGCAAAACTTAAGATAGAGATTAACATACTATGGGCGGGCGGCGGGGTGTAACCTAGTGGCTCGTCATCGGCGAGAGACGGCGGAAAGCGGAGGAGGAAGGCGGCGGAGAAGGTGAAAATTGCGGCGGCGCTCTGTAAATTGGTCGGAATAAGGAAGGTCTCCATTTCTTTTAGGAAGCTGAGAGAGAAATAAAAAAGAGGGGTATTTATAGAGAGAGAAAGACAATGAAGTTTCGTGGATAGCAATGTTTATAAATGCTTTGACTTTGACTAAAACGAAGAGGACAAAAATCTTCTCATTTTCACTTGCAATTTTTCATTACTCATTGGATCTTCTTTGTTAGGCCCAATGTTTGGAAGCCCAATCCAAGCCCACCAATTTTTTACTACCTTTGGATTTCCAACTGGCTGTCTACAAAAATTTTAAAAAAAAATTAATAAAATAAAAATTTTACAATTCGAATAATTTAGACCTCATTTGATAACCATTTTTTTTATAATTTTTGGTTTTTAAAATTTAAGCCTACAACGATTATTATATCATATGTTTTTTCTATATCTGCATCTTACTTATATTTGTAAAAACCAAATCAAAATTTTTTCTTTAAAAAAAAAAAGTTTTCAAAAGTTTGTTTTTGTTTTTTAAATTTGATTAGCATTCACATACTTTCTTAAATAAAGTTAGATACATTGTAGGAAAGATAGGAGCACATTGTAGGAAAATATGAGTAAAAATAAGTTTAAATTTCAAAAACTAAAAACAAAAAATCAAATGGTTATCAAACTGGACCTTTAGATTACTCAATCTAAATTGTAAGGATTGTATTGGGTTATAACTTGTTTTTAGTTGGATTGAATTATGATTTTATAAATTTTTTTGGGTTGGATCGATTTTTGGATTGATCAATTTTTTGCTCGTTCAACCAAACTCAATATTAATTGAGAATAATGCTATATATATGTGTGTGTGTAAGATAGGTTATTAACATATTTGTAAGACATGCACTAATAAAATCGACAACCTAGATTTAAACATAGAATTATGCATTCTTTTCTTTATTCTTTCTTCTTTTTACGTATTTATGGACTATGAGTTGAGTATAAGAGAATAAAATAAGTTTAATCCAACTCGAGAACTGACTCAATCTAAAAATATTTGATTGGGTTTGGTTGGGTTGCTTTAATACATAGGATTGGACATTTTGTCAGATTGATCAACTCGAAAATTTGGATTGATTCAAAAAAAATTCTTAACCAAACTCGATCATGTACACTCGTGTTTATGTCTTTCTCGGGTTTAACAACCTGATAAAACCAATAAAAAAAGTAATAATACCGTTAGTATAAGTGTGTGCACATGATAAATAAATTATGAATTTATATTTTTCTCTTCAATTATTGTTGAATTAAAAAAAATTAATAAATATTTAAATTTGGACTTGCATGCAAATTTATGCCATTAAGATCATAAATTATTAGATTGCGCTTTTTACAATAGGTTAGTAAAGCTTTTATTTGAAGAATTATGAGATATTATTATTTAAAGTACAAGTTTACATATTGAAATTTTAGTGCCTACCTTTTAAAAAGATGTATAATAATAATATGCTCCTAAAGTTTTGTATCTAATTTTTTAAAATTTGTGTCCAGTAAGTTTGAGTCTTCGAATAATATAAAATAGGTTTAAGACTTATAAGAAACAAAAAAGAAATTTTTATTTTACATAAAAAATATATTAAATACAAAATTAGAAGTTTAAGACATTTATTGAACTTAGACATAAAAGTTTATGAATAAAATTTATGTCGATTTGGGCATTATTATGCCACCGAATCGTGGAGTTAAAATAAATTAACATCAAACAAAATAATCAAATGTGCTACCAAATCATTTGGTTAAAATTTATGTCGATTAAATTATTATTTTTATTGACAATTTCATCATACTACTATATTTTTGGTTGTCCGGAATTTCTTCTCTTAAAGGAAGATTTGAATTTCTAACACACATTTGTTACGCTTAAAAAATGTCAAGAATTGAATTTCTAGTAGGTTTACGTATTAATGTAAGTTTTTTTTATTCAGTTTAAAAAAAGAAAGTTTTTCATCCTTCTAATATTAGATATCAATATATTTATTCAAAATGATGATTTTAGAATTGATAATTTTTAGATTAGATTCTAATTTTTTTTTTTATATATATCTTATATCTGACAATTTATAATCAAAGAAGTGATATACCTATTTCATAAGGTGGTAAAGTAATCTCATATTTTCAAGTAGCATCAAAGTAAAAGGGATAAGGATGTGATTGATTTTGTGAATTGATTTAAATTGACCTTAGGAATGGAATAAAATATGCTACAAATTGGTTGAAGCTAAACCAAACTAGATGTTAATTGGGCCAACTTTTTTTGGTCTCCACTGGCCCACAGAATCAATTTCTCAATTCTTTTTGGCCCCATCTTCAAATTATGTCATACCATTCTGATTCCATCTTTCAATTTCTCACTAATAAGATAGCTTGGATGACATTTTCTTCTAGGCATCATATGGTTGGATTTAAATGACATTTTATTTTTTATGAATTAAATAGTATCAAAACATGGTCCAACACATAAATATAGATTAATATTTACATCATATCAAAACATGACTTAAATTACTCTTTTATACAATGTTACGATTGAAAAGTTACAAATTTAATATTATTTTTGTAAATATTGTTGGATAAAAAAAATCATTTTTATTCCATCTTTCAATCTTTTTATTCTTTTTTTTTTATACACGTTGGAGGAGGGGAGGCACAACAAATTCTACATAAAAAATATTATTATTTTCAAATAAATGAGGGTCAAATACTCATTCTCGAGACTTAACCTATGACTATGATATTAAACAGGTTTACAACCAAACAATGAAATTATTGTGCCACTCACAAACGACTCTTGACCACAGTATCACTCTTCTCATTTGCTCTCTAATTTAAATTTAAATGCGTTAAATGCTAATTTATCTGAAAATTTTATGGTTTTTTGTTATCTATATTTTACCAATATTTTGAAAATTAAAAGTCAAATTTTGAAAATTTTAAAAGTACACACTATTTCATAACCTCTGTATGGGGTTTGTTTTGGTTTCCTTTTTTCCCTTCTTAAAATTGGAGACGAATGTTATGGTGCTTAGGTTGAAAAATATTATATCTTGTAATTTCAACATGTGTTTGAAGATGGAGATGTTAAACTTTAACAATTTGAGTTGTACTCATGTGTTTTTATCTAGTTTGATTAGTGTTTGTTGATATCGATTTTGGTGTGAACAATATCTATAGTAAATTTATATTAGAGGTGGATACACTAGACTTGCAAGACAAAACACGATTGAGGGGAGTCGGTGTTGCTGACACTGCTCAAGTTAGTTCATAAGAAGAAATGAGTTGAATTGTTGTAGTGTTGAAGGCTTTTTGTTGCCTACCTATAATTGACGTTGATCAAGTATATATTATTTTCTTATATAACGGTTCTAAGTTTATTTATGTCGACGATTATAACGGTTACATTTGAATTGACGTCGTATTTTCAATTTGTAATGTTACTGTTACTGTTGGCATAATTAGTGGTTCAACTATTGAGGGATTATTGGTGTCGCTCGACCTTAAATATCGACATAGCGTAAAGTGAGAGCGCCGATGGTTTAAAAAGATCGGTACCACCCGCCCATCTACGGAAAAGAGTGTCGATCCATCTACGGGATCGGCAGTGTCGCCCGCCCCATAAAGGGGCAAAATTGCAAAGAGGGATTGGTGGTGCCGCCTGCCTCGCGAATGGGCGAGTGTCGATCCCATTAGCAATGATTCTCGCACGAAGAGGTCTCAAGCTTTTGTCAAAGTCTGCAGGTTACCTCATTAGTTTTGTAGTTTTTTTATTCTCTTCTTCTTCTTTATATGTTAGAAGCGGACGTGATAATTTTTCACTCACAATTGTGTTAATTCTATCAATCAAGTAGAAATTATAAATATGTTAAGAAATGTGCACTTAATAATTTATTTTAGAGTTTAAAAGATGAAACTTAAAATTAGGAGAAATTAGTTTTTCATCTAGTCACATATTAACTACTTCATTTAATATGCTTTAATCATCCCCAGTTGACTTCTAGTATAGTTCAAGTGATATGTGTGTGTGTGTCAAATCATCTTCTTAGGTAAATCAAGAAGAAAACACACATGTTTTAGTAATCCAGTTATCTTTTTCTTAAATATATTATTCTATTGTCATACATAAATATTGATTGACCACATTATAATTAAACCAAAGGAAAAAAAAAAGTAGATGGTTAAGTATCAAGTAGAAAGTTTAAAGTCTCCTCATTTTCATAAGTCAAATCTATAATTATATAGCTTAACAAGATTTTTGAAAACATCATTAAGATTCCAAAGAAATATCATTATTATTATTATTATTTTCTAAGAGAGATAATTATGGTTGAGAAAGTACCTGAAGAAAATTATGTTGGACTGATGGGAATCTTTCAAAATATTGATGAATAAATATCGATTCTAAGATTCAAATTCGTGATCGTAAAGTGAAAATAAATTAATATCAAATTAGATAACCAATGACTTTATCAATCCATTCGATGAATAAAAAACTATTGAAAAATATATGTTCCAACGAAAATTCCAAAAACTAATTTGACATGAACAAATAATTATATATATATATATATTTATTTATATAATTTACACGTGTCTCACCTACTCGTGGGTTGCACGTGTCATACCTACCACATGGCAAATCTTCACACTTCACTAAACTAATGTACCTCCCTGCCCCAAAACTATTGATTAATTTCAGCAATTACCCACACAAATAAAACTTCTAACAAAAAGGACTCACAAAGTTTGATTTAATTAGTTAAGAGAAAAATACGTTTTTAATTGTTAAATTTTGGATCTAGTTTTAATTTAGGTTTTAGATTCAAAATGGAACATTTTTATCTTTTCCATTTTAATAGTCCACACATTAAATTTTTGAGATGATAAAATCTTTAATTAATTGTTTAAAATGATGATTAAACTAATTTTAAATTTAATGTATGGATGAATTGATTATTTTAATTTTTACGTAAATTTAATTTTCAAATAAAACAAATATAAAAGTAATCTTAAAAAACATACCAATACAAACAAATAGTATTATTGAAAAAAGAATAGCATTCACTAGTAAAAATAATCAATTTAGATTAAATTGTAAAATGAGAAATTAAAAATAAGCCCATTTTGTTTTTAGCAATTCACTAGTAAAAATAATCGATTTAGATTAAATTATAAAATGAGAAATTAAAAATGAACTTCATTAGATAACTATTTTGTTTTCAGTTTTTGAAATTTAAGTCTACAATAACTATTTTACTATATATTTTTTCAAATTTAAATATTTACATCTTATACATATTTTTAAAATCAAAACCAAAATTAAGAAGAAAAAAAAAAACCATTTCCAAAAATTAGATTTTAAAAAAAAAATTTGATTAGCATTTATATACATTCCTAAAAAACCAAAAAAATGAAAAACATTGTACATGGTAAAAAATTTAAATAAAAATAAGAAATCAAATAGTTATAAGAGTAATTTTGCTGTTAATTAAACAGAATTTCTTCATTTTTGATACATCATTAATATGTCATCTTCTTCATTTACAACACACTCTCTGGTTCAAAGCTTCTTCCTCTCTCGCCTGGTTTCTTAATTCACTCAAAACGCATTTGGTTCATTCATTCATTACGTGCTACAAAAATTTTGAATCGATTTTCATCTTCTTCATTCTATTGATTTGAATCTCTTTTGAATTCAGTGTTCTCTCCAACAAGATTTCGAATCTTTTCATTTTCAAGAATAAAGCAGGGTTTTACAGAATCTGCATCTATTTTCTTTTAATCCCCATTTCAATCGGTCTTCTACTACTTGCGAGCTTAAAGAATTCCGTTCTTTCTTTTTCTTTTTCTTTTTCCCATTTTCCCTTTTTCCCATTTGGGTCATAATTTCCGATCAACCCAATCGGAGGATTCTTCTTTCAGTTCTTGAAATGGTGGATACTGCGTCGCTGTTTTCCGGAATCGACGGTGAAAATCGGTTTGATTTTCCGGCAACTGCTCGAAAGAGTTATAATCAGCTAAAAGCACAGAGAAAACCCATTAAAATCGATGAAACTGAGAGCCCATCTTCGGGTTTGAAGAACAACTTAGAGAGATTCTTGGACGCCATAAGGCCTTCAGTTCCAGCGCAGTGCTTCTCTGAGGTAATTAATCTTGATGGGTTATTGATAAATTTGTGTTAATCGCCAAATTAGGGCCATAATCTTGATGGGCTTTGTCCCTTTTCTGTTTCTAGCGATTTGAATTTGTCGTGTTGTCTTTTTTTTTTCTTCAGAGAAGTATGATTTTAAGTGATTTTCAACCTTATTTCATTCTGAATGATTTGTGGGAGACTTTCAAGGAGTGGAGCTCATATGGCATTGGAGTTCCTTTAGTTCTTAATGGTGGTTACTCTGTTAATCAATATTATGTTCCTTATTTGTCTGGTATTCAAATATATGGTGAACCTGGTGCAATGAGATCAGATTCTAAGTTCAGGTACTTGAATTCTTTGTTTGGAGTGTTTTTATCCTTTTAAGTACTTGAATTCTTCTGCTTGAAATCAACAATAAAGGGGTGTTTGGGACAAGGGGATCAAATCGGGGAGATGAGAATTAACTCTCCTTACTCACGTTTGGGTTACCGACAATCATTCCCCCACAAGCGCTATTCATCTCCCCGATAATCTTATTCCCCTCTTAACCACTTTGCATTTTTCCCATAACCAATATTTCGTTCCCTCGTAATCATTCTCTGCACCTAAACATAGGTAAAAGATAAGAGTTTCCCTATAACCATTCTCCTCACCGAAAATACCAATAATCATTCTCTATTGTGTTCCCATTCCCCATGAGTTTTTAACATACCATGAGTTTTTGCCCATCAAAATATAGCTCTAGTGGCATTTTGTACAACATAGTAACCAAAAGGTTACACGTTCGATCCCCCCATCCCTAATAGTCGTTGAATTAAAAAAAAACATACTATGAGCTTTTATTCTACTAAGTTGTATCTTCTATTCTAATCGAAGTTTCTTTATATTGGTAGGCTGGCCAGGAGTGATCGTAACTCTCCTAGAGATACAAGCAGGGATGTTTGTTTTAATCCTCAGAATGTTTTGCTCTTTCAGTTTCTTGGTCAAGGTCATCCTCATGAACGTGAACCATTGACTAATAAGGTTAGTAGTTGTACTCTTACATGTTCTGCCATTTTGATAGCCGTATTATTTTACGAGTATTGTTTATGTCTCACAGATAAATGATCTTGCGAAACAATATCCCGGTTTGAAAACGTTAAGAAGTTGTGATATTCAGCCAACCAGTTGGTTTTCTGTAGCATGGTAAGTATTTGCTGGATGTATTTTTTATCAATAGCTTTGTAAAACATGTTACTCATTTCACCTACTTGTAGGTACCCAATATACCGTATACCGTCTGGTCCGACATTGAAAAATTTGGATGCTTCCTTTTTGACATATCATAACCTTTCGACACGCGGTAGAGGTAACATGACATTCTCGGTTCTGGTTTGTCCGTATAAGTTTTGGTAATCTTCTAGATATATGTTGTCTAGGCACTAGGCTCCATTAACTCACTTTTTGAACCGAGTTAATCGGTTTACTTCGACTAAACTGTTGGGAATGCGACCAAAATTTATGTGCATAGGGGACATGACTTGAGTGTACTTTGTTTGAGGGGAGGATTTGTTAAGAGTTCGACCAAAGTTCTCGGGCATCTCACAAAGAAGATAAATCTTAAAGGGTTTGGATGTACTTTGTTTGAAGACCCTTTACATTGGAATGATACTGTCTATTTGGGACATGAACCCTCGTGATTTTGCTTTTAGTTTCACTCAAAAGATTCCATATCATTGGAGATGTTCATCCCTCACTTATATACCAAGATCTTTCTCTTAATCTTAGCAATGTAGGACTTTGGTTGCAATAGAGTCGAGATGAGTTAAAACAACTAATAGTTGCAGAGTACTTCTTGACATCTCACTTTCGTAAAAATGTTGTCACTATCTTAAAAATCAATATTTGACAGATGAGTAGAAATAGTATTGGTATTTCTTTTGTGTTCATCTTTAGTGATCTGCCAAAATCCCAATTTGTTCTTTAAGTGGTGATCATTTTCTTTGCTTAACAGGTAAGCCAAAGCCAAAGACAAAGATCTCCTTGCCTGCTTTTGGAATGTCTTGTTACAAGCTGAGAAACTTGATTTGGGAGCAAACTGACTACGAGAATCAAATGGCAAAGTTCCTCTTGCATGAGGCAGACAAATGGCTGAGGAGCCTTCATGTTAATCAACCCGATTTTAACTTCTTTGCGAACTACCGAGACGAGAAGAGATGACTCGACCCTACCAAAATAACCGGTATCGAATATCAGACCTGCATTCAATACTAGTATGATACATTCTGATTTTGGGTGATTTGTTCTTTCTGGGAATACATTTCTTAGAGGCAGTTAAGGAAAAAAAAAAAAAAAAAAAACATGTGTAAAATGGGCAGGACTAATTGTGAAATGGGAGTAGTAGGAGAACAGAACAGGGATCTTGTGAAGTGGAATTTGAAGGGCAAAATCTAATATGGAAACTGATGGCAATCAAGATGAAGGTTGATTATCATTTTACAGTTTGTCCTTGAAAACTTGTGACAAGTTATGCTCTTTTTCTGTACACCCATCAAAATTAGAGCTTTTTTTGTCAAAACTTTATGTCAAAGTACAAATTTCTCTGTATATGAGGTATATTTTGATGATGTGACATATATTTTTTAGATTCAAACAAGTATAGATGAAAATTTTTGGGTAAATAATAAATTTAGAGTAATAAGTGGTCCTTACTATTCAGGACTCAAGTCATCTTTATGACCACATATTTTTTGGCTTAGAAAAATATGGATAAATAAAAAGAAAAATGTGTAGACATAAAGATGGATATAGATTGTTTGGGTCCTTATTAGTAAGGACCCAAATAGCTCATAAATTTGGTAATATGTTGAAGGGAGATAGAGTTTAATCTTTGTGATTTAAAAATTTTAGAATTTAGTGTCTATGATTTGAAGAAAATTAGAATTTATTTTCTATGATCTTAAGAGAAAAGTTTATTTCTTATGGTTTTAAAAACTAAAATTTGATCAAACTTAAATGATGTGACCTTTTGTTCAATCAGTCACTTACTCGTTATGTTATCTTTGACACATAAATAATTAATTTCCACGTATTTAATTCCCTAATGATTAAGAACGAAAATAATTATTTTTTTCGGTTTTATTAAATTATAGAAATTAAATTCTAATTTTAAAATTTAAGAGAGACACTAAAGAGTAAATTCTAATTTTAGAAACCATTAAGAACAAAACTTATAATTTACCCCCAAAAATTAGATGGAATTCTATATTGAAAGGAGTGATGTTATCATCATTTTATACTTGGATTGAACTGGAATCATATTCCCCCTCTAATATTGGTAGAAATTGCACCTTAAAAAATATTTAAGGAATGTGTGAATGGAGAATCATTGCTACTTGAAATTCTCATAAATGCCAAAATTTTCTTGCTGGTGGATAATATAACCTTATATTTATTTGACTGCTCTTCTTTTTTCTCAATAACAAATATCTAGATCATAGTACATGCCAAATGAACCTCAAGTTTTCATGACTCAGAAGAGGCATATATTTTCTTCTTACACAAGCTAGATATTAAGTAAACTATGACTCTTCGTACTATCTCGATATGAATTTTTGTGTGAAGACTCATTTGCGTATGGAAAGCGTCAAATAAAATTATTTGTAAAGTATAATTTTGATGATATCATATATAACCTAATAACTAATAGATTACATATTTGAATCACCCCAAACTCCAACTAATGATAATTAAAAAAAAATTGTTAAGAGTTTGCCTTAGTTATTTCAAAATGACAATTTGGTTGAGCTTTTATTATTGAACATGTGATGCGTTCCTTCGATGTACTTCAAATCTGATTTTTTTTAGGGAGGTTTAATGATACTTTGTTCGAAAAGACTATCGTTTAAGATGTAAATGTAGTCTTGTCTGTTAACCATGGGTAGAGTTCATGAATAAAGTTAAATTATGTATAATTCAAAGAATGCTTAAGAGTTCTAAAACCTCACTTTCAAAGTAGGTACCAAAACATCCATTGGATTTTAATGAAATGTTACAAAGTTGTAAAAAGCGAGGAAATGAACATGTCCATCAAGTCACCAACCGAGATATGCCACGCAAGCTTAAAATATCCGCCAATAGCAATGTTAGGACTACTTATGGAAATTATTCATTTATTTGTTTATATATATCTGTGACTATCCACGCCAACTTGTGCACACCTCGACTAGTGTCATATGATCCTATAACATTTGAATACAAAGAAAAATCGTAGGAAATTTATTTTTAAGTAGGTGACCACCATAAATTAAACCTATCACCATCGAATATGGAAATTATGTACTATTATATCATGCTTTATAATGAAATATGTGGAAAATCTAGATGAATAAGAGTTCCAAGATTTTTTTTTTTTTTTTTTTTTTTTTTTGGGTAAGAATTAAGTCTACATGGCACATTCCCCTTTCTTTTTTTTTTTGGGTTTAAGGAAAACTGAAAAGAAAAGGAAAAATAAATAGATAAAGTGCAGCCATAAATATGTCAGCTATAAGGTAAGAAGGACTTGGATCCTTATCGATAATGACCCAAGTATTACACTCTTTATTATTATTCTTTTTTATGTCTGAACAATTAATTCATAGATAAATGATCATCATAGATTCATCATCTCTTACTTTCACACTCTCTTAGCTACTAAAACAACCTTTCCCATTTATATGTTATTATCTTTTTTGGATTTAATTCTTGATTCAGTTTTTGTTTTTCTCAAGGTTTATCTGAGAAGACAGCAAGTATTTTCATGATTTAGAATTCATAATCAAGTACTTATCACATTAACCAATAATAAAGAGTGTAGTACATGAATCTTTAAACAGTGATATCCGTTCATTTCTCAGTTTAAAGAACAGGATACAGCAGTAAGAATACAGTTGTTTGGATTATTCATTATATCTATCGTATGCATGTAAACTAACAAGTTCTCAGCTTAACAATGATTTGAAAAAGTGGAAAACAAAACAACAACAAAATTTCATGTCATACCTGATAAGCATGTGCTGCTGTGAGCCATCTGCAGGAAAGCTATCTAGAAGCATCTGATAGTGTGGCCGACGCTGCAGCCTGATTAATAGTTTGGTACTGAGAAGCCATCGTGTTCGTCGGGATGTTCTGTGCTGTAGCATTAGTGTACTCAAAACCATAGTTAGCACCACCCGCGGGAGCAGGAGATGGATAGTTCATGTATGATGGTTGTTGGAACTGATTGTGAGAAACTTGTATTAGAGGAGGAGGAGGCGTGGTTACTGCAGTTCGATACACGCTTGCTGCCATTTCTGGCATGGCTGCCGGAACCGTCTTCTGGGGATAGAAGGATGGTTGATTACCATCATTGTAAGCAACAACCGGAGAAGCAACCATGGTAGGACTACCTGATGCTTGCCAATTAGGTGATGCCATTGGAGTCTCAGCAGGACTGGATTGCACAGGCATATTGTAGGTTGGTTGAGTCTGTGTCATGGGCATGAAATAGACTGGATATTGTTGATCAACAGGATGATGAATTTGCTGTTGAGATGGTGTTTGTGTGTAAACAGGATGATAATACGATGGAACGGCGACGTGACTGGTGGCTGCAGGGTGGTGGTGATGCATGTAATGGGTGGTCGTGTGGACGAATTGTTGCGGTTGTTGTTGTGGCTGTTGTTGTGGCTGCTTCTGATCTAACTGTGAAGTTAATACATAGGTATTGTCATGGAGCTGTTGAATTTGTACTTGTTGATTTGTCATGAAACCATCGTTTTCAGCAATGGGAATGGCTGAGACTGTGTTGTCTCTTATAATTTGATCTTGGAAATACACGGGTTTGAACTGAGAATTTGCAGATGTTATGCTATTATCGCTGTTACACCAAAAAAAAAAGAAATTGATTGAAGAATCATTTCGAAACAGATTATAAACCAACAATCATATTTTTCCATGCATAACTTAAAGATGGTTCTCATATTCATAATGCTATAAAAGATACGTATTAATCTTCAAAACTTCAAGAAAAATCAAATATGTTGGCAGGCACAAACAACTCCTAGTGATAGACAAAAACAGTGTAAAGGAACATATGCTCAGATCAGACCGATTTAAGAAGTGGTGTAAAAAGAATAACACTTCCCTACGCACACGTGCAGGGTAGCCTACCTTTTAGTCATGTGGCATACCCTTAGATGGCAAAATAAATTATTTTATAAATAATATTATTATTAAACAATAAATTGTGTGGCGCCACTACACATGTGTGTACGGGAGTTTTTCTCGGATAAAAAACAAAACCGACTACTCAAACAAAACTAATAAAGATTGGGCTGAGTTATAATATTTTTTAGGTTGGGTTGGAGTAAGTTATAATTTTATAATTTTTTTGTGATCAGGTCACTTCTTGAATTGGCCAATTTTTTGATCAGTTCAATCCAAAATAATATTATAGATATAGATAAGATTAATTAATAAGATAGATTTTTAATATATTGATAAGAAACATGCCATAATAAAATAAATAACTTGAGTTTGTGTTTAGTAATATGTAATTATTTATTATTTTTCATTTTTACATATTTATGGGCTATAAGCTTGATTTTAAAGAAGAAAGATGAGATGTTTATAACCCGATAACTCAACCAAACTCAATCCGAAAATATGTGAATTGGGATGGGTTGCTCTAATACAAAGGGTGGGTAGATTGACCAACCCGAAAGTTTGAATAGGTCCAAACAAATTCTTCTAACTCAATTCAACCCGAACCATGTACACCTCTAAATTTAACAATGTACAGGGGAACGTCTCTAAAGAGACGATCTCGTTTATAAAAGGCTTAGGATCTTCAAGGTTCCTATGCACAAATAAGTTAAATTATAAAATTTGTTGTTGTCTCTTGGATCCCAAGATGGGCCCAACTGACCCACAAGTATAGTGAATAGAAGTTTCTATTCCTGATTATTAAAAAACAAACAAACAAAAGAACAACATAATCATACATGCTTCACAAGAGCAACTAATAACTTTCTCATTACCATATTTCTACTACCTAGAAGTTGGAAGCTCATAAGCATTAATATAACACATAATATACCCAGATAAATGCTGAATGATTGATTTGCACAGAACTAACATAACAATACCTGGCAACAGAATCCGGCGATAACATACCAAACCCACCGCTAACACCAGGCCCTGAAACAGCTCTGGTCTGCAAGTTCTGCAATGGCAATGGAGGCTTCAGCTCAATTCTCTCCACAACAGCTCCGGCCGCAACCGCATTCGGAATCGAAGCCACACCAAAACCAATCTGCCCAAATTGCTCCTCCAATCCCACCTTCTGATCCACAACTCTACCCTCCAACTCCTCCACACGAACGCGAATCGGCGGCAAGTTCGAAATCGACGGCACCGACGAAGCCGAACCAAATGAAGAATCATTCTCCACAACAGGAGAGCCAGGAACCGATTGCGGATCTTGCGCTGAGTTACCACTTTTCACAACAGGAGAAGTTTCCAAATCATTACACGAATCAATTCCAGGAACCGCGTCCAGATTCACCATACATTCCATCGTAGCCGAATCCGAAAGCCCCCTCGGAATCATCCCGTCGGAGTTATTTAGGGCATCAACAAACCACGTATCGTGCTTCGCATCGTCGAGCAACGATCCCATCGAAACCGTCGCTTCCGGCTTTGTAAAGAACAGAAATAGACGGATTCGGAGCGGTTTCGACGGCGAGGCGACGGTGATTCGGTCGTATTCATCGATCATATTCTCCAGATCTTCGTCGGTGGCGATTGAGATTAGCGAATCGAGATCTTCGTGAGGGAGTTGGTATTTTAGGGTAAATGGGCGGCCGTTGAGTAGGGTTCGAGAGAGGCGGATGCAGATGTCGGAGAGGGAGGAATGGCGGTCGACGACGACGATGCGGGTTTCGCCGCCGACGTAGCAGAGGGATTTATCGTGAGGACGGGGGATGATGTGGCCGCCGTAGCTGCACATGAGGCGGAGCTTGCCGCCGGGAACTGGCGGGAGAGGATCGTCCCAGTCGGCGTTGTTGGAACGGGGAGAGGATTCAATTGAATCCGGATAGTTTGCGCCGGCGGCCGGCGTTGCGGTGGCCGGAGGTGGCGATGAAGGATCCATTACAGGCGATCAATGGAAATGATTTCAGATGCGGAAATTTTGGGTTTAAATGATGGGTTTGTATGGATGCTTTATTTCAAATTTCTTGTTTTCTCTTTTTTATTTTTGGAAATCAAATATGGTCCCTTAAAAAGAACTCAAATATGGTTCTTATTTTTGTCTCAAAAAAAAAAAGGGTCTTATTTATTTTAATTTTTTTTTAGAATTGTATATGGGTCTTATTTAATATATATATATATAGTTTCTAAAAGAAATATGAAATTTAAAACTTTAATTAATATTGTTTTCCAAAGAAAAAAAAATTTTAATTATTATTTTTTAGCCCAATTAATCTTTAGAATTACTGAAAAAAATTGGTGACGGGTTGGTTTAATTATTTGTTAATAATTCAATTTAACTTACAAAATATATATATATATATTATATTCGTGAGTGCTTTAATTATTTATATCTTATAAATTTATTGATTTTATAATATTTGATTATGAAATAAATTTGTACGAAATAAATTTCTAAGTAGATGACCATCCAATAATTAATTCATAATTTCTCTTTTTTTTAAATCTTTTTCATCAAATTCCAATGATGGTTGGATGTGAACATAAAAAAATTAGAGAAAATAAAGAAATATTTATTTGCATTCATAGTCATAAATACAAATCAATACTTTATTATTAATACAGATTAATACAGTATTATGTATTATTGATACACTATTAATATTAATATCTATGACTAGGTTGTTAAATTTTTTAAAAATGATTTTATTTGTAATTATTTTATGAATTTGATCATTCTTGTAAGTTTCCCCTTTGTTTATTCATTTAATGAGGTATGCATATAGTTGTTTTATATAGAAAAAATAAAATTAACACTAGCCAATAACCCAATTTGAAAATATAGGATTTGGTTGTTATAAGATTGTATGGGTTGGAGAATTGACCAACCATAAACTTTGGGTTGTTCTAAAACTCCTAACACAATTATCTTAGACCATGTACATCCCTAATTAAAAGTGAATATTATTGAAATGTCAAAAATAAAAATATTAAATTTAAAATATGGATCAAGTTGAAAATAGAATCAAACCTAAGGCTAAAAATGTATTTTTGTCAAATATTTTTGCTGAACCAAAAAACAATTACTCAAAATATGAATAGCCAATTCCTGGACCCATTCATGGGCTGATGGGTAACGCAAGAAAGTATGAGGCCCAAGTTAATGGGCTGGTGATTTATTAACCCAAGGAGGATATGAAGGCTGACTTTGGGCTTGATGACCCTTGCTGGCTTGGATAAGCTGGGCTGAAAAAGAATAAAATGAGCCTGTTCTAAATGCTTTATTAGAGGAGGACTCCAATGAGAGGAGTAGAAATATTTACATCATGTCCGAGCATGATATATAAAATAATGTTAATTTATGTGGCCCAATATGAGCCACAATTTACTTTTATTTATTTTATTTTTTTTTATCTTTTGAATTTAAAATCAAATAGATCGTGTCTCATATTGAGTCACATAGGTGGACATTATTTTATATATAATGCTCGGGCATGATGTAAATATTCCTCTTTATTTAAAAGGAAAAATAGTTTGAGCAAGAAATTTTGAACACCCTATGGACAGATTTGAATGAGGAGTTAGAAAATTGAGCTCTTTGTAATAACTTGTTTGGATATAGATTTTTATAGAGTAGTTGCAGCAAAAAATTCATTTGGATGTGATTTCTTTTTTTTTATTTTTTATAGAAGAATAGAGACAATAACATGTTTGGATGTAAATTTGAAATGAAGAGTTATTTTGAGTAGTTAAAAATGAATATTTAGAAATGAGTGGTTAAAAATGAGTTATTTTGAGTAATTATAAATGAATGACTAGAAATGAGTAGTTAAATGATTTTCGAGTTTAAAAAAATAATAATAACAAAACCAAGTGAAAAACAAGCTATCTCCCAACTGATTGTGATCTCACTCCAAACATGGTGCATTCACAAGAGTGATCCTGTTTTTGTTTCAGTCTTCCAGCCTCTTCAAACTGTCCTAGTGACCATCATGGCGTTTCTCATCCTCGGCGATCTGTTATTCTCCGGTGGGTAAAAATCGACAACTCGAAAACGAAGAAAAGAATAAGTTCTCCATTGACATATAAAGTAGAGAGTACTAATTCACTTTTTTGTCATGATTATTTAAATGCAGGGTTATTGGAGCTGTTCTTATAACACTTGGGCTTTACTTAGTTTTGTGGGGAAAAAGTGAAGAAAAAGCATTGGAAGAACAAGACAAGTATTTGAAACAGCCCCTTTTGGATGAACAAAAAGGAGACAAAAAAGAGAATGTTGTTTTAGACATACCATAAAAATGAGCTGTAATTTCATGAATTGTGAAGAATTATCTATATATACTTTTAGCAGAAAGAGTTGTGAAGAAGCAGTAGCTGATCCTACAAGATGAAGGGTGTGTGTCTTGTTAGAGATAAAAGGCGAGAATTCTCAAAGAGACCTATTTGATAACTATTTAGTTTTCTTTTTTGGTTTTTGAAAATTAATTGTACTATTTAAGATACTTCCTCAATATAAGATGAAAACATATAGAGAATTTAAGTAAATACAAGTGTATATTTGATTTTATTATTTAGGTTATCAAACGAGACTTAAACAAATAGTTTTAAAAAACGTGTTTTGTGTTTTATAATTTTATTAGAATTCAAATACTTCATTAAATAAAAACAATAAAGAAATTGAGTACAAACAAACCTAAACTTCAAAAATCAAATTCAAAAAATCAATGGCTATCAAATTGGGTCAAATTATTTATATTTTATATTTTTTGTCTCCAACAAGAACCTTGGGAAATGTTGTTTGTGACCATCTTAAAAGCATACTAAATTAAGTTTTCTTTTACAATTTACAATATGTTGCGAAAATGTTTGGTTTTGTTTGATCAATTTTGTTTCTGGTTTAAAATTTTCTAGTTTGTTACTCTTTCTTTTGTGTTTTGCACTTCTCAAGCTCTATCTGTGTACCAATCATAAAGATATTCATTTAATATATTTTTATTTGAGTTCTTTTTAAATTTCATATGAGTAATATATTTATCTCAATAAAAATAGTAAATCAACAACATCAATATATACCTTATTGTCAAAAGTTATAGGTTCGAATCTCCAACTTTAATTATTGTATAACTAAAAAAATATATATATCTGAAATACAAATAAATAAGTTAAATGATAGCTCAAAGTTGGAAGAATACTCAATTATAATCATACCAATAATTATATAAAATAATGAAATTATTTTAGAGTTATTATAGTTCCATTGACATAAAAATATATATTGTACATCCAAATGACAAGTTCGAATCTCCCACTCGCAATTGTTGTAATCTAAAAAAAAGACATAAAAATATATATTGTGATCAAGATATTAATTTTCTACCATCATGACATTCTAATTCATAACTTATTTGTCATGAAACACATTGATATTAACGAAAACATCGAAGCAGTAATGTCACATATGAGTCTCTAACTCGAGATCTTAAGAGGAACATACCTTGAAAGTCCAAGTCTTCAACCACTGAACCATTCATTGAATACATCATTTGAGTCGAGTTAAAGATTAAGATTAGTAATTTAAAAAGTAAATAAAAGGGTTTATTTTTTAGTAGGAACAAAATATATATATATATATATATATATATATAAATATCAAAGTTTTATAAAAATAAATAAATATAGAAAAAAATCGATTCAACTATCATGTTAAATTGTTAGCCACAAAATTGATAAGATTCGATCAAGTGGAATTTGAAACATACTTCACTTAAGTTAAATATTTCATGTTTTATGAAATATTTATTAAAAATTGCTATACATAAAAGGGAATTTGTTGGAGATAGCAAATTATAATATCTAAAATATTTCATACATAATAAAATACTAAATATATATATTTTTGAAAAGTAAATACGAACTATCAATTTCACTTGGTTGTAATTTATCAATCTTTTATAAAAAAAAATTCACTTATTTCACCTAATTCAAACCTATCAAATTCATAACTATGGAATCAACTTAAGTGATTGAATTTGATTTTGAATTTGTTTTTGTTATATTTGATATAT
>JBBMKA010000009.1:12277445-12302649 GCA_037833695.1 Sechiopsis laciniata | reverse complement strand
TTTCTACCTCGTCCGTAGGTGGTTTTCCATCCATATGACCCTCCAACTCATTGTATAGTAGATGATTTTTAATCGTTTTATTTCAATCAAGAAAGTTCGAACCATTCAACTTGCGTTTCGTGATTTCCATTGAGTGAGAAATAATGCTTATTTGCTTATTCTCAGCCATATTCCCTCAAATTAAACAAACTAGTGCAACAAAGAGTCCAAAAATCAACAAAAAAAACAGATCTGAAACAGTAGCAAAAAGTACCTAAAACAGCGTGTAATCGTCAATCTCGAAACAAATCGATGCTAGAAACCAAAAACAAATTACCCGAACTTGTAGATCTTGTTGTCCCGCACAAAACCCAACAAAAAACACTCCGATCGGAGCTGGGATGCGCCTCCACGCGCGGTTGCAAGTTGGCGGCGGTCGAACTACTCCGACGACTATTGCGAACTAACGGCTGGTCAGAATCTTTCGATATTTGGACAGATTATAGATTGGGACGTGGGCTACCGGATTATGGCGGCGCTCCGGCGACTTTCTGGCGAATCTCTGGTGGCTTCCAGATGACTCCCTTGACTAAAAAACTCAATGCTCTGATACCATGTAATCGAGAGCTTGTGACTAAAAAGTCGTTGTATTATTATTAGAAGAGGCAATGCCTATTTATAGAGTACAAGATAACCTTAACGGGCCTACCAGGCCTAAACCTAATGTAAGCAGTAAAATACATATTTACACATATAATCCTAACAGGTTGGACATGATTTTGTTTGACATCTTACATTTTTGCAAGTAGGATAAGTACTTCATTAATTCCTTCATGTGTTTGGTTGAGTTCTGTTCATTTATTTTAATATGTTTGATTGTTTTATCTTGGGCTCTTCGTATTTGAGTTTATGTCATCTTTCATTTTATTGCAAACTGAATGTTCGTTCATTCAACAGATCCTGAAAACATTAGACATGTTTCTAGTAGACATAAAGCAGAACCCCACAATTTGTATGGTCAACGGGCAGTAGTTGTATGGATTAAATCTTTAAGAAAGAAGATACCATTATCTTGTACATTAGCTGTTTCATTTTTGGCTTGCCATGTTGCTCGAGAAGCAATTTTGCCAACAGACATGATGAAGTGGTCACTTGAGGGGAAACTTCCATATTTTGCTGCTTTTATTGATATTGAGAATCGCATTGGGCACACATCAAGGGCTTGTCCTATAAGTTCAAAGCATATGTATAGGCCCTCCCGATTTCCCCCGCCACAGAAGTTGGAATCATTGGCAGCATCAATAGCTCATACCATAGGGCTAAATCTTCCTCCAGTTAACTTTCATTCAATAGCTTGCCGTTATCTCAACAAGCTGGCTGTTCCTGTTGATGAATGTTTGCCCCTTGCGTGCCGCATTTATGAGTGGTCAATGCCTCCTGATTTGTGGTTATCAACCAATGAGCTGAGGCTTCCCTCTCGCGTTTGTGTAATGTCAATTCTAATTATAGTGATGAGAATTCTATATAATCTCCATGGTTTTGGAGAATGGGAGAAGAGCTTGTCCATTAATTGTGCTTCATCTTCCCCACCTACCCAGAAGAGACATTCAAGTCCGGGTAGTAATTTCGATAGTGAAAATGGACCTAGATTTGCTTCACATAACATGGATAATCCATATGTCTCTAGTAAGTACTCGCACCTTCAGAAGCCTGAAATGACTGCTATAGAGTTCCTTCACAAGATTGAAGCTCGGTATCATGAGATTACTGAGACTTATGGTATGATTTAAGTTTTATTGTATTTTTAAAGTTAAGCCAACCAAAAGCTATACATTTGCTTACATAAGTTTTGTTTTTCTTCTCCCTGCCACTTTTATTTATTAGTAAATTGCGAATTTTGTTTGCAGAATACTCTAAAGACTTACCAACTTATCTTCAACACTGTAAGGATGTTGTCTTTGCTGGTTTAGAGTCTATGCTCGAGAATCATGGAGAGGAAAGGATGATTGAACAATTATGGAAGTATTATCAGAACGAAAAGGTAATGACTATCATGCTGAAGTCTTCTCTTTATCTCTTCTTTTGAGAAACAAATTCAAGGTTGTTGATGTTTTTTATTTTTGTAAAGCATATAATGAACTACTAGAGATCACTTATTTGATCTTTAGTAATATATATCTCTATATTGTAATTTCATCTATTAATGAAATTGTCTCTTATCCAAAAAAAAAGCATATAATGAATTACATTTTGTTTCCTTTTTATTTTTCACTAGGATGGTATTTTGATCCTGGAGTATAGATTGAGAAAATGAACGGACGGAAAAAGGAGGTTGGTCATGTCTGCGTGGGGCTTGAGATGGTTAATACTGTTGAGGTCATTTCGAATCATTGGGTGAGGAACGATTCTATAAACTAATGCTGGTCCTATTACTCATTTTAAGGGTAACGACTCTTAGCAGACTTTCCTAAAAACTTCTAAGGTTGAATGATCTTGAGATTTTGGTATTTCTCCAACCTTCTTGTTCAACCTCATAAAGACATGAAAGGGTGGAATGCACATAAATCTTTCTCCAGAGAACCCCCTTTGATCACTCTTAGTTTCTATCTTGACACTTCGGGTAGGATTAGCCAATTATATAATTTGGTCCCTAAAGCTTACCCCTTTAAGAATTTTTGTTCTTACTTCTTAAGGGGCGTTGGGGGCATTGGTTTGATATCTTAAACTTGGGATTGGTTGGCCTAGAGATTTAAGCGGAGTATTTAGAAAACCTAGATTTAAGAAATTTAAGCTTTGGGAGCTGTTTTCTTAAGCAATCGACTGTTTTCATATATATCAATGAAAGGTGTCCTCTCTTGTTCAAAAAGTCTTCAAAAACCATATTATTCATGTCTAATGAAACCCCTCAAAAGATGGCAAAGAAACTAGCATGTCATAAAATAGTGTCCCTCTTACGAAAGGGCTAGCCTAGAAGCACCTCTAAGATGAGATCAAAGCAAAAAAGTCACCATTCCATTCCAAACTAACACCATAGGAGGTCAATCATCTAGCCCAAAGGGACCGAACAAATTGGCAAACCCGCATGTGAGGGAAATCCTTAGCCATCTAGATACTCATAATGCACCAATGTGAGGACAACATTGAAGAAAAATGTGTTTAAACAGTGTCCAAGGTGTTGACTCATCCATGTAAAGCTTGTTAAACAAAGAACTTATCCTTCCTAGGACTTTAAATCTTTCAAAGAAAAAAAATGGAGTTGGTTTGGGTGGGGAAGGGACTAAAATGCCCAAATATAGAAAAGAACTATTTCCCATTAAAAAAAAAAAAGAACTATTAGAGAAACCTCTAGAAGAATCGGGGATCAAGGATAATAGAACGAAGACCCAACACATCAACTTACTCCCTAACTTTGCATTATCACCTTCATCTTAGGTTGTAGAAGTGTGCTTATTTTGTGGGGGTCCTTGGAGTGAAAGAAGTAATAGAATCTTTCTAGGGAATCAGAGATCTTCTAAAGACATTTGGCTTTCATTAGATTCGATATTTCTCTTTGGGTGTAGCTATTTTGTAATTATTTGTTTGGTTAGATTAGATATTTTGTAATTATTTGTTTGGTTTGATTAGATTACTCTAGACTGGAAGTCTTTTTTGTAGGCTCCATTCTCCTTTTTGTAGACTTTTTTGTATGCCTGAGTTTTCTTTCGGTTTATTATATAAAAACAAATGTAGAAGTGTGTCTAGACTAGACTGAACTACCATAAGTCGTAAGGGTAAGTCAGCGCACCTCTTCGTTCTGCTTGTGTATCCTATGAATTTTTTTTTTTTTTTTGGGACAAAACAAAGTGACTAGATACTTGTAGTTCTACTCTTCAATGTTGCTATCCCACATGAATTTCATAACTGTGTTGTGATTGCTACAATACCAAATTGATTTATAAGTATATTAGTACTTATTTTGAAAGCAACATTCGTAATGCATGCATAAATTCTAACTACTAGAAATAAATTGCTATAGGATACACAACAAGTAGAGGATGTGGATCAGAACGCTGCTTCCAATCAAAAGAGATTGAGGGAAGGTTCCAATGATCGATCATCGAACGAAAGCAAGAAATCTAGGAACGAAGACCATTTTAGCGATGAATCCTTTGACAACAGAACCGAGTCGAATAATTCACAGCCAAGTCATTCATCAAAAAGATCAGAAAATGCTGATGAGGAACTATCCTCTAAAGACAAAGCTTCAACACCCACTTCCATTGATGAAGCGATCAAACGACTAAAACTCGACATGGAAGAGAAAAGGTTCTGCTACATTCCCCCAAGGGTTAATCCGAAGAGATTCAATTACCTTCACTACTCGAGGAAGATCGATGGTGGTGCGTTGACTTACGCAGCTCATGCCGATTACTACATATTGCTTCGTGCTTGTGCTAGAGCTGCACAAGTTGATATTAGGATTATGCACATTGGAGTACTAAGTCTTGAGAAAAGATTGTCTTGGTTAGAATCTAGAATACATCACTCCCTCAATTTAACACCCTCTAGTGTTTCTTGTGAGTTTTGCAGTGATGTTGGACCTGACCGTACAATTGATGACTCTATTGGTCTGTCAGATTTGAATATTTAAGTGGTTTATATATATTGTTCTTTTATTTGATTAGTGTCTTTAAAATAGATGAAAATATTAAATATATTATATCAGCTTAAGCCATTGGATTTAATGGTAGATTAGTATCATATGATGTTAAGACTTCTATTACTACTTTCTAGTGTGTTTCTACTTTGGAACATTAACAATTCACTATAATAATTATAAAATTTTGTTCAGAGAAGCCTACACATAAGACGTCTGTTATGTAAACAACAATCAACAATCAATTGAAAACAATAAAAAAAAACGTAAAATAAGAACACCAGAATTACGTGGTTCACTAATGATGTGTTAGTTAATCCACGGGCAGAAGAGAGAATAGTTTTATTACTTTAAGAGATAAGAATACATATGTTTTTGGTTTACTGAAATTAGGGGGCTTACCAAGCTTATATAGAGCACTATCTTAAATCCTATTACAAATAGGGTCAAATACATAGAAGCCCAAATCCTATTTCATTTAGATATAAAATAGCTCAAATCTTATTCCAATTAGGTTTAAGTTCAAGGCATATCTCAACAAATCTCCACCTTGACTTGAACTCTCCTTTAAATCAACCAGATGTATACCAGACGTATACCAGATGCTTCTCCCTCTACCTTAGATGGTCCCCTTAGGGACTTCAACAACTATAAACGTTCAGCAAGTCCAAATAATGTTGGAACTTGTCATGTGGCACTGCCTTGGTGAACATATCAGCAGGATTATCAGCAGTGCCCACTTTCAAAACATTTACCCTATTTTCTAACTCACTACATGAAACAACTTCTTTATAGGTAGATGGCTCATAAGTATCCACCTTTTTAGCAACCTGTAGTGCATAAGCAACCATATCTATTTGGAGGTCGAACACCAGTTCTTCTAGCTCTATCAATGGTATCAGTTTATGTGACAGTTTTCGTAGTAGTACCTTGCATATCTGACTCATCAATTATAGCATGTTGATCTATTTCTGCACCTTGGTGCTGTGATTCACCTTTGTTTAAATTGAATTGCAGCTCCACCTTTTTATCAACACCACTATTATCCCCTAAAACTGTAGACTGTGCAACAGAGTTGAATGTAGAATTCTCATCAAAAGTTACATTTCGACTGTGAATAACTCTATTCTCAGAAGGAGACCATATTCTGTACCCCTTAACTTCATTGCCATAACCTACAAAACACCATTTTTCGCTCTTGGCTCTAATTTGCGCTCACTGACATGATAATAAACATTACAACCAAAAACTTTTAACAAAGAGTAATTTTGAGGCTTGCCAGACCATACCTCATATGGTATCTTACAGTCAATGCCTGTGTGAGGCCCTCGGTTGACCAGATAGCACGCTGTATTAACTGTTTCTGCCCAAAACCTTCTAGATAACCCCACATTTGAGAGCATGCATCTTGCTCTTTCCAGTAAAGTTCGGTTCATACGTTCTGCTACCCCATTCTGTTGAGGTGTATCCCTTGTAGTATGATGCCGAACAATCCCCTCATCTTTGCAGAATTCATTGAACTCAGAACTGCAAAACTCAAGGCCATTATCTGTTCGAAATCTCTCGATCTTCTTCCCTGTTTGATTTTCCACCATAACTTTCCACTGTTTGAAATTCTTGAAGGCTTCACCTTTGTGCTTCATCATGAATATCCAAGTCATTCTTGAATAATCATCAATAATTGACAAAAAAATATATGTTACCTCCAATTGATTCAACCTGTGAATGGCCCTAACAGTCAGCGTGGATATAATCAAGCGTACCCTTGGTACAGTGGACTCTCTTAGAAAATGTTGTTTTCCAAACACGCAGTGTTCACAGAATCCCAGATCCTGCACCTTATGTCCACATAGAAGATCTCTTTTCGATAAGATCTGCATTCCTCTTTCACTTATATGACCAAGTCTCATATGTCATAACTTAGTCATTTCTTCTTTTTGAATTGCAGACGATGCCACTGCAGCTAAACCAGTCAACGTTGAACCTGCAAGAAAATACAGAGTTCCACGTTTCATACCTTTCAGAATTACATTTGAATCTTTGCAGACATACATCACCCCACCTTCACCTTTAAAATTGAAACCTTTGCTGTCCAATATACTTAAAGATATCAAACTTGTCGTCATTAGCGGAACATGCCTAACATCATTCAAAGTGTAGAACACACCATCGTGTGTTCGTATTCTAATTGAGCCGATTCCAACTACTTTGCAGACTGAACTGTTTGCCATAGACACACTGGCTCTATCAATCGAAAACCACTCCCTGTTTGGACACATATGATACGATGCCCCTGAATCAAGAACCTACACATCTTTGAAATATGTGTGTTTATTTACAGTTAAGGTCAAATCTTCTTCTGAACTGCTATCAACTTTTGCTACGGCTACTGAACCTTCCTTTTTATCGTTTTGATTCCAATTATTGTGAGGACAGTTGCACTTCCAATGTCCCTTTTTCTTGCAGTAAGCGTAAATGTCATTTGCCATGGAATTATAAGGCCTCGTGCCTTTAGGAGGCGAGACAACTTCCTTTGACTTCTTCTTCCCAGGCTTTCCATGACCTTTGCTTCCTATTGCAGCCAACCCAGATGCTGAACTTTCTGTTGTACCTGAACCAGAGACCATGTGACGGTCTTCTCTAGTAAGAAGAGCATTCTTCACTTCCTCTTAGGGGTGCAACAAAAAACCGAAAAACCGAAAAACTAAAAAACCGAACCGAACCAATCCAATCCAATGGATGGACCGGTTTTTTAGCACCAAATTGGACATATCGGTTTATAATTTGAAAAAACTGAAAATATTGGATCGGTTCCGGTTTTCATTTTAAAAAACCAATAAAAACCGATCCAAACCGAATTATATATGTATATATTTTTTGAGATTATAAATAAATATATATTTTGTCAATAAGTCATATAAAATCATCTTCCTTCCATTATTTTGAAGATTTCTTAAAGTGTTGAAGATTTTCTTAATTCTCTTCTATTTCAAGTAAAAAAACATCCTTAAATAATTTTTAATAAGTTCAAAAATACTTCCGACCTTTAAAAATATTGTTGTTTATGAGATTTTTTATGAAAAATGTTTTTGATATATTAAAAAAAATTGGACATTGGATCGGATCTAAAATCAAACTGAACCAATTAAAAACTGAACCAATGGTTCTATACTTTATTGGACATTGGATGGGATCAATTTTTTGAAAACCGAAGATATCGGTTTGGTTGTCGGTTTAGTACAAAACCGACAAAAATCGAATTGAAATCACTCCTACTTGTGTGTCTCTAAAAGTGAAAATCTTGCATTTAGAGTTCTTAAAAACAAAAACAAAAAAAGAAATCAACTAAAAATAACATTTATCCACCTTTATAGTATGCCTCACAATTACACCTTACATCTATATCCTAAAATGGACTATTGTGCCTCGGAGCTTTTAAAAATATACCTTAAACTCAAAAGAGATAATATGAGATCTCTAAAATCCCACTTCAAAACTAGTTTTAGGACCAAACATTTATTATAAGTATTTAATGAAGAGGAGATTTTTAAAAAAGTGCGGAAAATAAAATCTGGACCCCAACAGAAAGGATATGACACGTAAGCTTTTGACTAGTTCATCCATTTTTATTTGCACCAAAAGCGATGTTAGGACCGCATGGAGAACTATCTTTAAAACCATGGGAACTAGGAATAATTTTTTTAAATTTTTTAAATTTTTAAATTTTATTTATTATTATTATTTTTTTGAGAATCATAGGAACTAGCAATTAATAATGTATCTTAATAATGTACTTTTCAATTGAGTTCTTTTATGAAGATTATGAAAATTCTCAATGAATGAGAGGTTCCCAAGAGAGGAATACCATATTTCTTTCCACCTTCAAGATAATTTCAAGATCACCAATCTCCAAAACTCTTTCCATAGTTTCAAAATTTTATGTCGAGATTTTGGCATTTATATTTTATTATCTTTTGTGGGTTTGTTTATTAACTTGCCTTTGTTTTTATTATGATTTATCTTTGATTTAGAATTCATATTCAAATACTTATACCATTCATCAGTAATAAATAGTGTAAAACATAAAATTTTCAACCATTATAACTGTCATTTTTCAGTTCAAAGAACAGGATACAGCAATGAGAATACAAGTGCTTGGATTATTCATATTCTAACAAATGCATGAAAAACTAATAAGTTTAAACTTAATAATGATTTGGGAAAGGGGGAACAAAACACAACATATTTTTTCTTTTCCTACCCGATTAGTGATTAGCGTGTAATGCCTATGAGTTCCTGATCTGTTGCTGTGAGCCATCTGCTGGAAGCTGTCTAGAAGCATCTGATAGAGCTGCAGCGGCTGCTGCCTGAGTCATAGTTTGGTACTGAGAGGCCATCGGGTTAGTCGGGATGTTCTGCATTGGAGCATTAGTGTAGTCAAAACCATAATTAGTAGCGCCCGAGGGGGAGGGAGCGACAGCTATAGACTGGGGTGGATAGTTCATTTGTGGATGGCCCATGTATGGTTGCTGGAACTGATTGTGAGAAACCTGCATTAAAGGAGGGGGATTTGTGGTTACTGCAGTTCTGTACACGCTTGCTGCCATTTCTGGCATCGCTGCGGGAACTGTCTTCTGAGGATAGATTGGTGGTTGATTAATATCGTTGTAAGCAACCGGAGGAGCGACCATGGTAGGACTAGCTGTTGCTTGCCTGTTGGGTGCAGCCATTGGAGTCTCAGCAGGACTAGATTGCACAGGCATATTGTAGGTTGGTGGTTGAGTCTGTGTTGTAATGGGCATGAAATAGATTGGATATTGCTGATCAATAGGATGATGAAGTTGCTGTTGAGATGGTGTTTGTGAGTAAATAGGATGATAATACGACGGAACGGGGACATGGCCCGCAGCTGCAGGGTGGTGGTGATGGATGTAATGGGCGGTCGCATGGACGAATTGTTGTTGTTGTTGATGTTGTTGCGGTTGCTTCGGATCCAATTGTGAAGTTAATACATAGCCAGGATCATGGAGTTGTTGAACTTGTACTTGTTGGTTTGTCATGTAACCATCGCTTTCTGCAATGGGAATGGATTGGACTGTGTTGTCTCTTATAATTTGGTCTTGGAAGTAAATGGGTTTGGACTGAGAATTTGCAGATGTTATGCTACTATCGCTGTTACATCAAAAACAGTTTTGAATGAAGAACAAATTAAAAAACGATAAGAAACCAACAAACAAACATATTATCCATTCATAACTTGAAGATGGTTCTCATATTAAATATTCAAAAAGAGAATGCTAAAAGACCAAATATGTTGGCAGGCACAAACAACTCCAATGATAGACACAAACACCGTAAACGAACATGTGCTTAGATCAGAACAATTAAGGATCAACATAATCATAAATGCTTCAGAAGAGTAACTAATAACTTTCTTATTTCTTTTATAGATCAGCTTACGCACATTTCAACTATTTTAACAGGACAAATTAATAACTAATAACCAATTATTAATTAGGCGGTCGTCATAGATTAAACACATAATCTCTTGAATTTTCAAGATTCTCTTTGACCAAGTTAGTCCACAATGGTTAAACTAACAACTAACAACTTTCTTATTGTTCTACCAAGAAGTTGAAAGCTCATAAACATAAACAACACATGTATTACGACAGTTTGGTAAAGCGAATGGGACCTAGATGAACAAGCAATTGGGAAAAAATCAAACAAAATATTTGAACTAGCCAACGAAACAGCAGGACAAAACCCAGAATTGATTAATTTCCGTAGGATGAACATAATAATACCTGGCAACGGAATCCGGCGACGGTAGACTATAACCACCGGTAACAGCAGGACCAGCAACACCCCTGTTTTGCAAGGTCTGCAAAGGCAATGGTGGCTTCCGGAAGGACCGCCCTGATCCGCTCTCTCGTCCTCGTTAAACACCCGATTAGCATTGTCATGATTAGAAACAGTTGCAGCAGCAGCAACCAACGCAGTAGGAATTGGAGGAACACCAAAATTCATCTGCCCAAATTGCTCCTCCAATCCCACCTTCGAATCTGGAACTCTTCCCTCCCCTTCATCCACACGAACACGAATCAGCGGCAAGTTCGACATCGACGGCACCGAAGAAGACGAACCAAACGACGAATCGTTCTCCACAGCAGGAGAATCAGGAATCGATTGCACATCTTGAGCCGAATTACTACTCTTCACAACCTGTTTGTCAATATGCCCCAAAGAATCACGACCTTGATTTTCAAAATCATTACACGAATCACTCTCACGAACAGCGTCGAGATTAACCATACACTCCATGGTAGCGGAATCGGAAAGCCCTCTCGGAATCATCATCCCGGCCGAGTTATTTAGGGCATCGACGAACCACGTCTCCTGTTTGGCATCGTCGAGCAACGAGCCCATAGAAGCCACAGTTTCAGGTTTAGAGAAGAACAGAAACAAACGGATTCGAAGAGGCTTCAACGGCGAAGCCATAGCGATTCGGTCGTATTCTTCGATCATATTCTCCAGATCTTCATCCGTCGAAATGGAGATCAAGGAATCGAGATCTTCGTGAGGGAGCTGGTACTTGAGAGTGAAAGTGCGGCCGTGAATTAGGGTTCGAGAGAGGCGATTGCAGAGATCGGAAAGAGAGGAGTGGCGGTCGACGACGACGATGCGAGTTTCGCCGCCGACGTAGCAGAGGGACTTATCGTGAGGGCGAGGGATAATGTGGCCGCCATAGCTGCACATGAGGCGGAGCTTTGCGCCGGGAACTGGCGGGAGAGGATCGTCCCAGGTGTCGGCGGTGGTGGAGCGCGGTGAGGATTCTATGGATTCCTGATAGTTGTTGTGGTGAAGGGCGGTCGCTGCAAAGTTCCCGGCGGCGGTGACGGCGGCGACTGCGGCGGCGGTTGTTGCAGTCGGGGGAATTGGTGGTGGAGGATCCATTAGAATCAGTAGTAATGGATTCAGAGTTGAAAATTTTGGGTTTTAATGGTAAGAATGGAATGGAAGACCCAACTGGAGACTTCAATTGAAATATGGGCTCATTTAATCATTTTTATTATTATTTTTTTGTTCAAAATTAAAATAGTGTTGAATGAGATTTTTATTTATTATTTAACCATACTTGTTCGAGAGGTTCACACCTATTATCTTATGACACTCATCGAACTTAGTTTAATTGATATGATCGATTGGAAAGTAAATTTAAATCAACAATAATTAACATATGTTTTCAATAAAGAAATTGTAAATTCAAATCTTTAACCCAAAACTAACAAAATTAGCATGATAGATTAAAGTGATAGTTAGTTTACATATTCGATCAAGAAATAGGTTTCAATCCACCTATTAAATTAAAAAAAAAAAAAAAAGGCATTGGGTAAGTTATGAGTTTGAATTTCTATTTTAAATGTTATTAAATTTTTAAAAAAATTCAAAATAATTATTTTTTATTGAACCACAATAAAGTAGTTGAATTTAAATTTATTTAGAGACTGGTTTTAAGTTTGATTAAAAGTAAATTGATCAAATATTTGAATCTGTATTTGGATAGAGCAGTCTCAAAAAACCAATAATAGTTAAAGAGAGATTTGAAATGGTTTCAAGAAAGGAGTTGAATTATGTCAAACTACCAATCAATCCAAAAGTCTAATCTAATGCATTTTGATAAATTTAATTATATCAACCAACATTTTCCTTCACTTGTGGGTTTTGAAATTTGAGAAATGACATATGAATGGAATTTAATTTTAATTGAGAGGAAACGACTTAGTAGGGATTCGAACTCATGACCTTGTACTCTGATACCATAAAACATGAATAAAACTTCTTTTATTATTTTGTTAGAAATTGGAGGTCAGTGACCCTTATTTATACAAGAGGATTTTACCAACAGAATAACTAAAATACAACTTAAAGAATCTTAGTGAAACTAACTAAAATGGATTTTAATTAATACAATATAAGCCTGATATTCTACAGAAGGTAAACTTTGTTTGGTCCAACAAATTATGACTAATTGTAGTGGAAAACTGAGATTGTAATTGAGTTTTTAAATTTAAGAATTATGATAAGTTGAAATAGAATGATATTGGATTAGGAGATTTTTGGATTTTTATGAAGGGTGTTAAAAAGATTTTGTGGACTGCTCCTTTCAAATGTGGGTTGAGCCAATCTTTGCCCAACACTTCCAATTTATTCTACCCAAACCCTCATGTAAATACCAAACTTGAATAATTTATATATAAAAAAATTAGAATATATCGTCTGACTATACAACATTTAGATATTAAAAAAGTTGATAGAAAATTAATGAAGAAAGTTAGAATTTAGTTCATATAATTTCAAAAACTAAAATTTAATTCTTATAATTTGAAAAAAGTTAAAATTTAGTTTTTATAGTTTTAAAAACTAGAATCTAGTCCTTATGTTTGATAAAATCTAAAAATAGTCCTTATCGTTTCTAATTGTTAGCGAATTGAGTACGTGAAACTTAGTTATTTATGTGTCAACGATAACAGTGTGAGTTAAGTGACTGATCGAACAAAAAAATCAGTATGAATAACTAATTTTACATACATAATTTATGGTGATTACAAATGATAAAAACTAATCTTTAGATTTTATCAAAGCATAGAGACTAAAATCTAGTTTTTAAACCCATGGAGACCAAATTCTATTTTTCTTCAAATCACATAAACTAAATTCTAGTTTTTGAAATCATAGAGACCAAATTTATAATTTATATAAAATTAATTTATAGGTAAGTAATTATCATAAATTGAATTCTCCATCTCTTAACTCTCCAAGCTCCTCTTGACTACAAGATTACTTGATGATAGTTACTAGACTTGAATAGTCCTAAACACATGAATCAAAGATGTACTTTTATTTTATAAAAAATTGTGTTATTAAAACTTTGAAAGTGCTTATTTTGTTGAAAATTTCAAAGAACTATTATGTTATAATTTTAAAATATGATACGAACATATTTCTTACATTTTAAGTTTACGTGGATAAATTTGAGTAAACTTAAGGCAATATCATGGCTTTTTCTATACAAAACAATTGCTTAATGGTGAAAATTAGAAAAGTATACTTTTCATTATTTTTCCCTTCCAATGATTTCTCTTAGATTATATATATGTTTACATATTGATTACTTGAAATCCACGAATTAGAAAGAAAAAAAAAATTATTTTTTTGTATAACTTAATCTCCAACTAGGCATTGAAATCTTCCACATGAAACTAGGTAATTGGCTTGAATTAATTATGTGCATTGTAGTTTGCCAAATAATATGGTAAGTTATATATGAATCTTCTAACAACATGTTTCTTGTAATATTATTGTCTTCAATATTATTGTACTTTCACTTTTTATTTTTTATTATCTACAAGTTTAAAACTTTGCTCTTCTAAATATAGAGGATCATTGACTCGTCTTTAGATTGCAATACCAAGATCATCATGACCTTGAGGTTCCAAAATACATCCTAACCATGAAGGGAGCACATGCCAAAGTTTAATTCGTAGCTCAATTAATGCACCATTCTTAGAGGATAGTGAAAAATTATTTCAAGACTAAAATTTATAATTTTTTAATTATCAAATCATATGTCGTGCTAATTCACAGTCCATTAGATTGACTATGAACTAAAATCAAACATAATTAATAATAAAATGAAACATAGTAAAAAAGGTAAAAATTGCAAGGGGGGTTTGAGAAATTTAAGGTATAGTCAAGTGTGATACATGCATTTTAAATTCCATTGATTGTTTCTAAGTTGATGGGAAATGGAGTAAAGGAAAGTGCTCATTACACATCTTTACCTTTTATCTTTCGTGATTTTAACGTTGCTTTCCTTTCTTTTCTTTCCACTTTTCCAACTTGCAATTAAAAAAAAAAAAAAAGATTAAAATATATTTTTATTTCCAATATCGTAGGCATAAATACATTTACATTGATTCAACTATTACACTTATTGATGATATTTGCTACAATTTAAATTTAGATTAATGATAATTAATGTCTACTCATTTTTAAAATTTTTAAAATTTAAATATACACATCCCATATTTATCATACTAAAATAAGAATATTGTAAGTATTTACATATGAGATGAAAGTATGTTCATTAAATTTTATCTCATAAATTTTATTTGTTACAAATATAAAACATGGTTCAATTGATGTTTAGCCAACAAAAACAATGAGTCATGAGTTTAAATTATGTACTTCTATTGATCTATTGTTGTTGAATTAAAAATAAAGTTGATTTTTATTGGTCAACTATAATATTGTCTAATTTGGATATAATTTTTTTTTGGATTATCACTTAAAATATCTCATATCAATAGAAATAATTGTCATTTCCTTTAAATTCATGATTTTTCTCCCCTCTTTACTACGTGGGACAATTTGATTGAACTATTGACGAAAATTTGATAATATTATATAGATGATGAATATTATTTTTAAAATTTTAAAATATATTTTAGTAAATAAATATTTTATACTTCTAAATGAATTAAAATAATTATAGTAATATTGTAATCGCATGAGTTTTATTTTTATTTTGTTTAAATCTCTATTTGTATGGCGGAATAGATTTTTCTTCTTCTTCTTTTCTTTTACCTCCTTTTGTAAACAATATTTACTCTAGTTGCTTAGCTAATTTTAATAATAAAATCGTGTAAATCTAGCATGTAATAAAAATTATGTCGGTACATATTTAAATTTTAAGAATATTCTCATTGTGAATGCCAGCATGTGTTCATATGAAAGTGGCATTTTTGGTAATTTTGGCTTGCAGTCACATGATGGGTTATAGAAAATCACAATTAATACAAACTCCCATTTTGAATCTAATATGCTCATATCGAGTTTTCTAGAACGATTTCTTCATATATTATTTTCTTTTTCTTTTTCTTTTCAATATTATTAATTAGTAGATTGACTTGCTTCTTTGATTTAATCCATCTATTGACAGTTAGGAACCGCATTTAATGAAAGTGAATTAAAAAAAAAAAACAATCTTTCATCAAACTATTTTGTTTAATAATTTCAGGTTAAACAACGCTTTTGGTTCAATAAGTTTTTTTTTTTGGGATAAAATGTAGTGGAGTTATTTAATCTATGAATTTTATTGTATAAATTTTGCAAGTAATTTCAAATTTGTAATAACTCAATTTTTTTTAAGTACGAACCGGAAGGGAAATCACAAATCCTACATAGAAGATATTACTGCTCTCAAATAAATAAGAGTCAATGTAGGAATTACTATTCTCAAATAAATAATAGTCAAATATCAATTTTTAAAAAGGAGCTTGTGATCATGGTGTTGAACTCAATTTTAAACTTCGATCGATAGTTTATTTTATGTACTTTCTAATTGGTAACAATTTAAGTGGTAAGAAATCTCGTGAAAATGAAATATGTCACTTTTAATTTATTATTGGTAGTTCTAAGCAAAATTATTAAAAAAGAAATTTATAAATTTTGTCATTTGTTCTGTTTTTATTTTTGTTTTTGGTTATTATTTTTTTATTTTTGTTATTATTAGATTTTTATAAACATTTTGAAATTATCCTTTAAAATAAAAAATGATATATAGTCTGAGCTTATAACATTGGAATGTCAATTTTTTTTTTAAAAAAACTTAGACATACTTTAAATTAAGTCTTAGATAATGGTCTCCAAAGGATAATACAGTGGTTAAATATTTGAGTTTTGAAGGTATGCTCTCCTCAAAGTCTCGGATTTGAGACTCACCTGTAAGACTTTTTATCCCACATTCTAATTGCATATAGAAATAGAAACTTCATGAAATAAAAGTCCAACTCTTCTCACTTATATCTATATGTCACCGTTAGTTTTCCGCTCATCAAATAGTTTTTATACTCGTTTTAACCTTATTAAGATTATTTTCTTGGGAGTTACAATAAGATTGTTGTCAATACATACCACAAAAACAAAAAAGAACAAATTTATCCACTAAAAAATGTATATACACACACAAAAACATGCATCGAGGAGATAACAAAAGTAAATTTAGGGTTACAACTAAGACATATGAGAAAAGCAAACAAAAGCAATAACCATCCATAAATATACGCATCATAATAATTAAGAGATCATGAATTTGGATTCTGAAAACTTGTTTTTACCCTCTTTTAACTTGTAAAGAAAAGAGAATACAATCCTTGAAGTTTTTTAAAAAAAAAAAAATTAAACAAAAAGGGAAAATTTACCATTGTTGAGGAAGCACAACCTTGTGGGCAAAGCAAAGCATCATTGATTCATAAGTAGCTATAAGCCTCTTGAAGGGCAGCCCTAGTAATTTTGGTTTGCCTTCCATTTTCTTCCATAGCTCTACAAGCTGATTGCTTCTTCTTCCTCCTCCCAATGTTATTGTTGAATTCTTGTTCTTTTGTTCATCAAAATTTTCACCATTTTCACTTCTTAGCCTCTCATATCTTCTTCTCCCCATTCCCAATATGGCCTTTTCCACTTTTGGATCTTCAAAATTTTCACTTTGGCCCTCCCTTTTCTCCTTTTGGTTTGTGGTTTGGTTTTTTCTAGCAAGAGAGAATACTCATATCATATTAATTTGTATTTAATGGCTAGCTAGAAAGGGGAAAGTGAAAAGCAATAGTGGGGTGGAAATTTTGAGATCATAATTAATGAGTGGTTACATCCATGCCAACTACCCAAATTTAGTATCATTCATCAACTTGCATTAATAATCAGGAATTATATTGTGTAATTATCCTAACTAATTGAACATTATGTACACCAATGTTTTACTTTAAGTGCACTCCATTATTTATTTATTTATTTATTATTATTATTATTATTATTTTGTAAATTAAGGTTAAGAAGTATAGGTTTTTATAGTGTATCAAAAAGTCAATGTCATAAATATTTGTGTATATAATATGTTTGGTTGAAATTTAGAAAAATGAATTTGGATAATTATTTGGCTTGATAGTTGAACTCACTTCTTATTCAAGGGTATATGTGTTCGTTTCAAAGATTTGCATATGTGAGACAACAATAAATTAATTTAATGATTAAACTCACTTGGGATTTTGAACCTTAAACCATTTAAAAAGTATATATTTTAGACAACTCAATCAATGAGGATATGTTCGTAGGAAACTGTATAACATATTTTTTCGTTGGTAGATTTATGTAATTTTTGTAAAACTAAATGTGCTAACCTTAAAGATTTTTTTTTTTACCTAATTTGCAAGATTAAAAAAATTCATCACTATGCATTAAAAGATCAATCTTGTTGAGACACTAGAATTAAATGAAATTTAGTGTGAATTTGTAGTTGGGAACTTTAACATTTGAGTGTAGAAAGTAGGTGAAGACTTTACAAACTAAGGGTATAACATTTAAGAAGAAAGGCTTTTAGGCAAGAAATTCATAGCAGCAGCTTGACAAAATGGCTTTAGGGCTAAGGATTTAGATTTTAGGGTGGGCTCTTACTTCTCTTCTCTTGCAAGGAAATTAATGCATTTCCATGCTCCAACCTGCACAAAATATTCCTTAACAACTAACTTAATATATAAATACATTTTATAACTATTTTGTGTGTTTTAATTTCGATTTTTAAAGATAAAAATATATCTCTATAATTTAAAGGTATTTGTTAAACCTCTTAGTTATTGAATCATACATCATCTACTACAACTCATTTCTTTTGGCCTCTCTATTAAATAGTACCCTATCTTGCTTTGTAATCTACTTAAAAAAGATACTAAATTATATAATTTATTAGCTACAAATTAAAAAACAAAAAAGATACCAGTTACAAATCAAATATGGCCTCTTTTTCTATTAAGAGTGTCTATCATTTGGCCATGAACATTGCTAATAAGAAAGTCTCGTCTTGGTTCCATCCACTTGGAAGTTCCATGACATGATGGTTTGTTGTCGACGTCGAGTACATTATGTCGACAACTTATCTAATTGTTGGCTTAAATTTCATTATGATAACAATATGTGTAGTCATTGACATTAAGAACAAAGATCAAAATAGTATTTTTAAAGAACTGAAAATGAAAATACAAAGTTTAAAAGTTTGAACTACCTAAGATAGATATTACATGGTAGCTAGTGATCATGAGCAACTTTGAATGCTTCTTTGTGAAGGAATGGTTGTGGCAATTTATGTGCAACCATGACATGGAAGAAACCCATAACACCTGTGTGGTTTTGTGTAGTTTCATATTTGGACACAAAAGTAATTATTTCTTTATCATTGATCTTCACAGAGCCTGGCTTTGGATAACAAGTTGACATTCCAACCACATATCCATCTTCATTCCCTATTTCACTTCCTCCTCCATAGATTGGGGATGAAGAGCACAAAACCCTCCCATCCTAACATCATTTACAAATCATTATTAGATAAATATGTACGTGGACTCTGTTTGATAACCATTTCGTTTTAAGCTTTATTTTTGACATTTAAGCTTACAACAACTATCTTATTATATATTTTTTCTTAGTTGGATATTTACATCTTACTTATATTATTAGAAACTAAAAACTAAAATTTGGAAAAAAAAAAAAAATAGTTTCCAAAAATTTGTTTTTTTATTTTTGAAATTTGGTTAGCATTCATATACTTTCTTAAGGAAAGATGGATACATTGTAAGAAAGATGAATCCATTGTAAGAAATTTAAGTAAGAAGAGACTTAAATTTCAAAAACAAAAACTAAATGATTATCAAACGATGCCGTAGTTTTTCAATTTAGGATCTTCCATGCAAACCAATTTTGCTTAGATACTTTTCAGGGTTGGGAGATATTTTTTTTAAAGAAAGAATTAGAGAGATTAATTTTATTACCTGGCCATAAAGAATGGCACTAATTCCACCAATATGAAGATGAGCCATTGCATAAATGAGATACCCATTGTCTGGAAATATTTGACTTATCATTTTTGTAGCCTTACATTCATCATCATCATCATCAGCAATGGAGCAAGAAGCTACATCGTACTCTATCTATATATATAAACCAACAAAAAAGATATAAAATAAGAACAATTTAGATCAATATTTTCACCCAATCCATATCTTATTTATATCAATAATTGAGGGCGGTAGATTCAAAATTAATTTCCTTAGGTACATTTGGAATTTGTTGTTGTGTGTTTCTTGCATACTTATCATCAATGGAAATATAATTTTTCAAAAGAGATATTGTTGGTTATTTCATTATTTCTTATTTTTAGGAAGATTTTCGTATTATTTTATTTATTCGGTTAGGATTTTCTCTATAAAAGAAACCTCACCCTTCATTTGTTAATAACTCAAATATAATGAATATCATCTTTATTCTCTAAAATCAAGTTGGTATCAAAGCAGTAAAAAAACCTTAAATTCATTGACCATCTTTTTGTAGTAGCCAACGTGACATCGATCCATTGGGTGGGTTCAAATCATTCATTGAATCGAGGTGTGAGAAAAGATTATTCAACCGTGGGTCTCAGCATGTGGTCAAACCACTTATTTTATTAATCTAGCATTCTGTGGGAAGAATTCTATAATGGTGTATCCATTTATTTAGCCTTCCACAAACAATTTATTTGTTTGGCACCATTCGAAGACCAACAATTTCAACTGGTCAACTTTTTCTAGCCGTCTTTGGTAAGTTTTGCAATGGATTTGGGATTTGCAAGGTTGTGTGCCCGCCTAGCTTGCAATTCTTATTTTGTTTGAGTATCTTTGTTGGCAACTACTATGTCTAACTTGATTGTTGAAGGAACTCGTGTACAGAGAAAGAGTGAGAATAAGTTTGATGTACATGTTCACTCAAGTCCCTCTGTTGAAGAGCAAAACAATCATCTCTCTCGACTATTGCAACCTGATTTATCATTTGGTAATTTATGTGCTTTCTTAGGACAAAAAGGTATCTATCCTCAAAGCCTTTACTTGTGCCAATTCATCTCCTCCATGGATTCTTGATTCTGGAGCCTCTGATCACATGACCAGTTCATCTAATTTATTTGATTCATATTCTCTCTCCTATGCAATTGAAAAAAATTAGAATTGCAGATGGAAATTTCTCCTCTGTTGCAGGAAAAGGAACAATTAATTTGACTGAAAATATCTCTCTACAGTCAGTTCTCCATGTTCCAAAATTAACCTGTAATCTGATATCAGTTTGTAAACTATGTAGAGATTCTAGCTGTCATATTACTTTCTTTGAATCTCATTGTATTTTTCCGTATCAGGACTCAGGAAAAGAGATTGGATGTGCTAAAATGCTTGATGGTCACTACTACTTTGATCAAGGTACTTTTAGTACTAAAATAACTCATGGCCTTAGTAGAATTATTTCTCCCTCTAATCATGAACAAATCATGCTTTGGCATCGAAGGTTAGAACATCCCAATTTCCTCTATCTTAAACGTTTATTCCCAAAATTATTTAAAAATATTGATTATTCTTCCTTTCATTGTGAAAGTCGCATTTTTGCAAAAAGTCATCTATCCACATACGTACAAAAATCTTATAAACCTTTCAAACCATTCTATTTAATCCATAGTGATGTTTGGGGTCCCTCAAAGGTTGTTACTCGTAGTGGTAAAAAATGGTTTGTTACTATCATTGATTACCATACTCGTCTCTCTTAGGTGTTTCTAATGGAAAAAAAATCTGAGGTAAAAGATATTCTTATACATTTTTGTAATATGGTAGAAACCCAATTTCAAACTAAAATCAGCATTTTACACTATGATAATGAGACTAAATATTTCAATGAACACTTAAATGAGTTTTTGAATGATAAAAGAATTTTGCATCAATCCACTTGTCGAGATACCCCTCAACAAAATGGAATTGAGAAGCGAAAAAATAGACATTTACTTGAGGTTGCACGTGCCATAATGTTTTCTATGAATATTCCTAAGTATTTATGGGGAGAAGCTATACTTACAACTACCTATCTAATAAATAGGATGCCTAGTAAAGTCTTAAATTTTGAAACTCCTCTTGCATGTCTTACATATGTTTTTCCGACTAATCGCATTTGTTCTAATCTGCTCATAAAAATATTTGGTTGCATTGCATATGTCCACGTACCAAGCTTTTTCCGCTCAAAACTTGATCACAGAGCTGTTAAATGTATATTTTTGGGTTATGCGTCACATAAAAAAGGGTATAAATGTTTTGATCCTCAAACAAAAAAAGTTTTTGTGAGCATGGATGTCTCTTTTTTATAAAAACAATCATATTTTACCAAAAATTCTCTGCAGAGGGAGAAATCCAGTTCAAAAGATAATTTTAATTTTTGGGAAGTGTCTGAAACTTCTTTGCGTGTCCCTCGAGATTCTTCTACCTCTAGTCCTTCAATGCCAAATTTAGAAATGTTTCATTCAGGGGAAGAAATACTACAAAATGACTCTACAAGTCAAATTCCAGAGCTATAGGTTTATTCTAGAAGATCAAAGTTATCAAGACCAAAGAGTTAATTCTACACAAACTCATTTTGAATCTCTAGGGAATGGTGCTGATATAATACTCCTCCTGTTTTAAAAGATGAAGGTCCATGTCTAGTAATCCATTTCATACCTTGGATCTGCTGATTTTCCCTCTTAACGCTTCCATTCTCAATGTTGAAATGCCTAGTGACTCACATTCTACCCTGAATCCCACAAATGTTCAAACTACCTTACCTCCGATCTCTGATCTTGATCTTCCTATTGCTATTAGAAAAGGTACTCGAGCTTGTACCAAATACCACATCGCAAATTACATCTCTTATGAAAAACTTTCCAATAGCATAAAGCCTTGACCTCTAAGATAGACAATCTATTTGTTCCAAAGAATATACAAGAAGCTCTAGATGATCCAAATTGGAGAGTAGCAGTCATGGATGAGATGAATGCTCTAAAACAAAGTGGCACTTGAGAAATGACAGACTTGTCGAAAGATAAAAAGACAGTGGGTTGCAAATGGGTATTTACCATAAAATGTCATATCGATGGTCTATTGAAAGATATAAGGCAAGATTAGTAGCAAAAGGTTTCACTCAAACCTATGGAGTTGATTATCAAGAGACATTTGCTCCAGTTGCAAAAATCAATTCTATTAGGATACTTTTGTCTCTGGTAGCTAATTTGAATTGGTCACTTCAACAATTGGATGTTAAGAATGTTTTCCTCAATGGTAATTTAGAAGAAGAGGTATTCATGAACCCACCACAAAGTTTTGAAATTGAACTCGGAAATCATAAAGTTTGTAGATTAAAGAAATCCTTATATGGTCTCAAACAGTCTTCAAGAGCTTGGTTTGAACGTTTTGGAAAAACAATCACTAACTATGGATATCTTCAAAGTGAAGCAGATCACACAATCTTTCATAAACACTCTAAAGATGGTAAAGTTGTTATTTTAATTGTTTATGTTGATGACATTATCCTCACGGGCAAACGGATCTTAAAACCAAGCTTACAAGTGAGTTCCAGATTAAAGACTTGGGACCCTTGAAGTATTTTTTGGGAATGAAGTTTGCAAGATCTAAGAAAGGCATCCTTGTGAATCAAAGGAAATATATAATTGGCTTGCTTCGTGAGATAGGTACGCTTGGTTGTCGAACAGCGGAAACGCCTGTCGAGCTAAATGTAAAGTTACAAGCTGCGAAGGCTGAAGAAGTGAAAGATAGAGATAGATATCAAAAACTGGTGGGTAGACTGGTCTATTTATCTCATACATGCCCAAATATAGCATTTGCAGTTAGGATGGTGAGTCAGTTCATGCACTCGTCTGGTCCCACTCATTTTGAAGCTGTGTACAGAATTTTAAGATATTTAAAAGGTACTCAAGAAAAAGGTATATTGTTTCAAAGGCAAGGCCACCTGAATATTGAAGTTTACACTGATGCAGATTGGGCAGGCAGTGCTACAGATAGAAGATCTACTTCTGGTTATTGTACTTTTGTTGGAGGAAATTTAGTTACATGGCAAAGCAAAAAACAGAGTGTAGTAGCCAGAAGTAGTGCTGAAGCAGAGTTCAGAGCGTTAGCTCATGATATTTGCGAGGTTATATGGATAAAGAAACTACTAGAAGAGTTGAAATTTCTCCAGATGACTCTCGTACGAGTTTACTGTGATAACAAAACAGCAATATCCATTACTCATAATCCAGTTCTACACGACAGAACGAAACATATTGAGGGTGATAAACACTTCATAAAAGAAAAGGTTGAAGCAGGAATCATATGCATTCCTTATCTCCCGACTTTAGAACAAGCGGCTGATATATTCACAAAGGGACTCCCAAAGCTCCAATTTGGCAGAATGATAAGCAAGTTGGCAATGAAGGACATCTTCAAGCCAGCTTGAGGGGAGTGTTGGTTATTTCATTATTTCTTATTTTGTATTCCTTATTTTTAGGAATATTCTCATATTATTTTATTTATTCTGTTAGGGTTTTCTCTATAAAAGAAACCTCACCCCTCATTTATAAATAACTCAAATATAATGAGTATCATCTTTATTCCCTAAAATCAAGTGATATACTTTAAAGAAAAATATTAATTAGGTATGAAGTTTAATGTCAATACTAATTTAGTTGGTGAGAGAATAGTCCACCTATCTTATAAATACTTAGAGATCTCCTCACCTTTTTAATTTAAAATATTCAACATGTCTCTCAAGATAATGCTTCTTTTGAGTTCACCGATCTTAAACTAGATCTCAATTTCATTTCATTAAACCAAATATTCATTTAGACCTTATGAACTTTAATATGATATTGATACTTTGAGATTCATTCAAAAGCAATGGGTCAATAAGAAATGACACAATCTTGAGGAAGCATAAAGAAGTTCTCATATTACTGTAGAGACACGCCCTTCTAATATTTATAAGCACTACTACAATTTTGACATTTCATGACAGGTAGTTCAGCAAAAAAAATTAAATTTTTTTGAAAAACTGTCATAAAAGATCTAAAAGCACGCATTTTAAAGAAAAATGATAATTTTTAAGTTGTTGAAATTTTATGATAATTATTGATCTTTTAAAAAATGTCATAAAAAAGTTGTGATGACAATTTTAATAATTGTCATAATTTTTTTACATTTATATGATAATATTTCAAATTTTTATAAGATTATGACAAATTAAAAATTGTCATAGAAAATAATTATTCATAAGTTTCAAAATTCTATTTTCTACTTCATTTTTATCTATTTTGAAGGTGGTGTCTTTTAGCAATTATCCCAAAGTCAAGCCCTAATTTTATCTCCCCTTTTGTTTTTGAAAACATTTCCCCTCTTGTTTGTCTCATTCTACCGATAATCCATCCTTGTGGAAAGCCCTCATTCACCATTTCTTCTTCTCCTTACTGTGAATGGATAGCGTGTGTGGGGGTGTTTTCGAAAGTTTTTGGCTGAATTCAAGCTTCAATTTTAAAGGGTATCAAATTCGAGGAGAAGCCGAGATGAGGTCAGGGTTTCGTTCTCCTTCTTCACCGACGATGTGGTGAAGAACGAATTGGTAAGTTTACTTGACGATGTGGTGGTTTTCAAACTCTCGTGCAATTTTATT
>JBBMKA010000009.1:12247084-12277345 GCA_037833695.1 Sechiopsis laciniata | reverse complement strand
TTTTTATATTCTTCTTTAGATTATTGAACCAATTTCGATAAAGTTACAAATTTTTTATGAAACTTAAAAAATATATATTATACATTTGTACAATTTCATACTCCCATTTCGCGTGGAGAGGTTTTGATTTTCTTTGGAGAATGAACTTTATGACAAGTTCTAGAAAAACCGAACAAACTTTTATAGCTTAATATTATGTTGATTGTTAAATTGAGCTTATGTTGATGATTAAAAAAATAAAATTAAAACTAGATAAATAAATTTTAAATTAACTTTCTTGTATTAATATTGAGTCAATTATATATATATATATATATATATATATATATATATTCTAATTAACTTCATGTTTATTATAAGTTTTTTGAAGTAAAAAAAAATTGAGACACTATCTTAACTTATATCATACATGCATCACAAATATTTAATTTCAATAGACCTCTTACGATACTTGCATCTCAAACACGAACTTTCAATATACCATCATTTATATCTGCATCCCAAATACTGACTTTTAATATATTCACATGCCATATGTGTACTCAAACACTAACTCTCCAAAATCTTTACCATATTATACCATCTTATAAAGTTTTCACCCTATAGTCAAACATGTGGAAGTAAAGAATAGCTAAAAATCATGTTTTATTAATGAAGACCTCATTGAATATTTATACACAAAAAAGAGGAGTTAATCCAGCTGTAGTCTAACGGTAAAAAAACAACAGAAAAAGGGAAACTAAATTTTCCCAGATTAATACAGAATTATATACCCTTTCAAACTGAGCTTAGTGTTCTAAAGAGAGAAGTTTGCTGTGAAGATATTCAAGCCGAGTTGTGCATAGCGGCTTTGTAAGTAAATCAGCTGGTTGATGTAAAGTAGATATATGCTCTAAGGTGAGGTCTTTTGACGCAATTTTCTCTTTGATGAAATGAAAGTCAATATCGATATGTTTCGTTCGTCCATGAAAGACTGGATTTTGAGACATTTGGATAGTCGATTTGTTGTCACAAAGCAATACTGGTGGAACACGCAAGAAAATGCAAAGTTCTTTCAATAATTGTCGTAACCACGACATCTCAGCAGCAGTTGCAGCCAAAGCCCGATACTCTGCTTCATTCGAGCTGCGAGATACAGTCATTTGTTTTTTTGAAGACCAGGAAATTGGATTGTTGCCTAGGAAGACAACATAACCTGTAGTTGAGCGTCGATTAATAGCGTCACCGGCCCAGTCTGAATCCGAGTATGCCGACAGAGTTAACGATCCTGGTTTGTAATGAAGATTAAGAGTCATTGATCCTCGAAGGTATCTAAATATACGTTTGACAGCAGAAAGTTGAGCAATTGTTGGGGCATTCATAAATTGTGATACCCTTCCCACTGCAAACGCTATATCCGGCCTGGTGAAAGTTAGATAATGCAAGGCGCCCACCATTTGTCTGTAGGCAGTGACATCAGATAGGCAACATGGCTCATATTTTGTTGTTAATGACTGGGTGGAGATTGGTGTTGCACACGGTTTGGCAGTGCTCATTCCAAAACTTAATAAGATGTCATTCATGTACTTAAGCTGGTTAACAAATATCCCTGTTTGCTTATGCTCAATTTCTAGTCCAAGAAAGTATTTGGGGTAGCCAAGGTCAGTCATTTCAAACCGATTTTGAAGTTTTAGCACAAGTTCATTGATGAATTTCTGGTCATTTCCAGTAAGAACTATATCGTCCACGTATAGTAACAGGTATGTAAGAGAGCCATTGATGCATCGCACAAATAATGATGTGTCATATAAGGATGCAGCAAAACCGTGTTCAAGAAGATGCGAAGTAAAACACTCAAACCAGGCTCTTGGAGCTTGTTTGAGACCATTTTGTGAAAACGCGATATTATTATAAGGAAAGGAAGATTCATTAAAAATAATGTGCCTTGTAACATAAAATTTCTTATTAGAAGGATTATAACAAAGATAACCTTTGTATTCAAGGGGATAGCCTAAAAATATGCAGGGTGTGCTTCGAGGTTTCTAACTTGTTACTATTGTATGGCCTTAGTAAAGGGTAACATTCACAACCAAAAATTTTAAGGTTATTGTACTCAGGTGGTTTGTTATGGAGTAGTTCATAGGGTGACTTATTACCTAAAGATTGGCTTGGCAGGCGATTGATTAGATAAGTTGTTGTTGAAAATGTAAATGGCTAAAGATTTAAAAGAACTTTGGATTTAGACATAAGAGAAATTGAAGTATTTACAATATGTTTATGCTTGTGTTCTGCTAAACCATTTTGCTCGGGAGTATAGGGACATGATTTTTTATGAAAAATTCCTTTAGAAGAAAAATAATTGTGAAGTCTTTGATTTACAAATTCTCCCCCACCATCACTTCGAAAAATTTTAACTTTGAGAGATAAAATATTTTCAATGTAGTTGATAAACTTAGTTATTACATCAGGTACTTCAGACTTGTGTACTATAGGAAAGAGCCAAGTAAATCGGGAATAGTCATCAATAATAGAAAGATAAAATTTTTGTCCATTTATCGAAGTTTCAGGAGCAGGACCCCATACATCACTATGAAGTAAAGCTAGAGGATTATTAGTTCTAGATGTGGAAATAGGAAATTTTTGTCTACTCATGTTGCCAGCAATGCAATCTTTACAAATAGTATTTTCTATATGCTTAGGGATGGGAATATATTGAGAAACAATATCCAATACAACAGGACAAGGATGGCCTAAGCGATCATGCCATAAATCTGAAGAATTCTTTGTTCCTAGAAAGGCCTGTTTTGATACAGAAAGTGGAACTAAAGGATAAAGACCTTGAATGCTTGGTCCGACATACAAAATATCATTGGTAGTTTTGTTCTGAATTTGAGAACAAAATTCATAAAAAATGAAGCAACAGTGATTATCTTTGCACATTTGATGAACAGATAACAAATTATATGATATATCAGGGACATGAAATAAATTTTTTAGAAAGAAAGATTGAGAAGGGGAACTATGTAACATACCAGAACCTTGATGAGCTATATGTAAGCCTTTGCCATTTCCTATGTGTACATTGTCATTGCCAGAGTACCCAGCAGAGAGATGAAGATTTCCAAAATCATTGGTTATATGAGCGTTGCAACCCGTGTCTATCAGCCATATTTTTGAATCTTGATTATCATTAGATTGAGGAATTCTTTGACTCATTCTGGTTGCAGCCATGGCTGCTAATTTCGCAGGTGGAAGTCGTCCTTGATATGAATAATTCATTCGGTGGTAGCAATCAAGAGCTTCATGACCGAAACGTTTACAGATTTGACACGGTAAGTTGATTGGTAATTGACTTTGATCTGGAGGATTCTGAGGTGTAAAATTTGTATAAGAAGGCGTTTGTGTTTGATACCCAGAATTAGAAGAAGAAGATTGTGTATGGTTGTTGTATCCGAAATTTTGTTGGTTCTGTCCACGACCACGACCATTTCCATATCTGCCCCGTCCTCTGTTTGAAGGTTTCCAAGATCCTCGACCTTGATTATTAACTGTTGTATTCATCGCAAGGGTTGTAATAGTGGAAGTCGTATCAATCTTGCCTTGTTCTTCAATTGCAGTTTCTTCAGATCTCATAAGTGCTTGTAATTCTGCAAATGACAGAACTTGAGATCGAGTGCGCAGAGCAGTCTTGAATGTGTTATATACAGCAGGAAGGCCATTCATTATATAGATCATGAGATCCTCTGGATCAATCGTTACAGAAACAGCCGCAAGTCTATGAACAATGTTTTGTATCCTCAGAACATACGCATCAATATTCTCTGAGGATTTCTTGGTAATACCTTGTAATTCCGATTTTAGACTGACAATGTTTGATCGTGATGATGAAGAAAATTGTTTTTCAAGATTATCCCAGACTTCTTTGGACGTTTTAGAACCAACAACATATGAGATCGCCGTTTGAGATAAGGTGGCACTGATCAAGGTGATGATAGCTTGATCTTTTTCATACCAAGCTTCGAAGGCTGGATTAGAAACAGAAGAGGACGATGAGGATCCTTCAGATTGAAGAAATTCGTTCGGACACAGACAAGATCCATCAAGAAATTGATACAGTTTATGAGCTTTCAATAAGGGAGCGATTTGAAACCTCCACAAAATATAATTTGTACCATCAAGGCGAACAGATACGAGGTTGCAGATATTTGTGAGAAGGTATATCGAAGTGTTTGAAGATGGAGGTGGATTCAATGGCAGAGAAGGAGAAGAGTGAACTGTGGAGCTTTCCATGTTTTGTTTGAAGAAGAAAAAAAAGGAAAAGAAAAGAAAGAGTAAACTAAGAGAGAGAAATGAAATGAAATTGACGTTTGTCAGTTTTCGTCTGATACCATGTGGAAGTAAAGAATAGCTAAAAATCATATTTTATTAATGAAGACCTCATTGAATATTTATACACAAAAAAGAGGAGTTAATCCAGCTGTAGTCTAACGGTCAAAAAACAACAGAAAAAGGGAAACTAAATTTGCCCAGATTAATACAGAATTATAAAACACACCCAAGTTAGGTGTTGGATTTGCCGATTTCTTGAACTAATTTTTTATTGGTCACAATCTATCAAAACTAGCCCATGTTATTTAAGGCATTGGATTATTGAGTTGTATTTTTTAAAAAAAGAAAAAAAAACAAAAAAAAACCTAACCAAACCTGTCAAAATAACAATAATAATTTAAAAATGGTACCAAACTCAAACTTATTGTGCCCATATTTTTAATGCATAATCCCCCACAGTATAAAGATCCTAAAAATTGGTTAAATTGAACAAAGCAAAAAAAAAACAAAAAAAAACAAAAATGGTCAATTTAAAAATCGGCTAAACTCAAGAAAAATATAAATTATAGTTCAACCTAACACAAAGAAAATTATAATCCAACCTCTACCTAGCCTTATAGTTTAAGTTGAGTAATCTAAATTGCTCTCGTGGTCGGGTTATTTTTTCTAGAGTTCTATTTTTTTTTTTTGTTGGTGTTAACTTTTACCAAATCCTAACGTACTCCATGTTTGATGTCCAATTCTTGCCAAATCCTCTACCTAGCCTTTTGTTTTTGTTTCTAAAAAAGTATTAAAAAATCAAGAATAAATTGTAAAAAACTAAAACTTTAATTATTTGGTTTTTTTGTTTGTTTTTTGTTTTTGGTTTTTGAAATTTAAATCTATAATAACTATCTTACCATATTTTTTTTTTTTTACATGGATATCTACCTCTCACCTATATTTGTAAAACTAAACCAAAATTTGAAAACAAAAAAGTAGCTTCCAAAAGCTTATTTTTGTTTTTGAAAGTTGGTTAGCAATTACATACTTTCTTAAAGAAAAGATGAATACATTATAAGAAAGGTAAAACACATTGTAAAAAATTTGAATAAGAATACATTTAAATTTAAAAAGCAAAAAACAAAAAATCAAATGATTATCAAACGAAGTTTAAAAAAATCAAAACAAAATATGATGTTTGAAAACAAAAATAGTTATCAAACATGTTTTTTGGTTTTTAATTTTTAAAAACATAAAACTAAAATCAAACAAAAAACCAAAAACCAAAAATGAAAAACTAGAAACAAAAAATTAAAAAACGAAATGGTTATCCGTTCATTTTCTTCTTTGACCATTCTGCATCCAAACAAAAAAAAAATTTGGTAGGTCCTTTCTGTATTGTTATTATTCTTGATCGAACCACTTATAAGCCTCAATAATAGGGTATGGATTATTCAAATAATCAGAATAAAATACATGACTATTCATAGAAGATAGTCTCTTGAATATATCCAAAACCAAAGGATAACAACTTAACCTAAATCTAAATAACTAAAATACTTTTAACAAGTCCCAAACAGTTTAACCATCTTGATTCTCAAAAAAAAAAAAAAAAAAAAAAAGTTTAACCATCTTACAAAGTTCTAATACGCGTGACTGTAGAATATAATCATCAACCAAGCAAAGTATCGTGGATTTATTTATACTATAGTCTCACCAAGATTTTATGCTTCCACGTGAAACGATGCGTTGGGCATTTTGTCTGCAAGAACAATTTGTATGAGACCCATAACACCTGTGTGGTTTTGTGAGGAATCATAGTAGGACACAAGAGTCCCTATTTCTCCTTTGTTAATCTTCACATAACCCAATTGTGGATAGCAAGTCGACATTCCAACAACATACCCATCTTCATTTCCTACTTCATGGCCTCCTCCATAAATTGGCGACGAAGAACACAAAACCCGTCCGTCCTGATACATTCACCAATTTCGTAGTAGTAGATAACATGGGGTGCCATCTAAAAACTAATAGACAATCACAGAAATAACCCATGCATCTCATAAATGTTCGTGAGATGTCTCACCGTTTCAATGTTCTCACCAGGTCTCTTATGGTGGTTTCACCATTCTCATACCATATTAGATGACATAGAGTTCCATCTTAAAACCAATCGACTATAAAAAAAAATAGCATATACATCTTATAAATGTCTAGAGTGAGATTATCATCCATAAAACTTGTTAAAAAACTATATATATATATATATTAATCGGTGAGTGTCTGGGCAAACATAAGCATACTTCAACTATTCTCATGGGACAAACTGTCTTGACCCTACCATGTTTAGAGGTCAAAAAGCCAATAGAAAATAAGTTCCTAGAAAGGTGGCCACCATTGATAAAACCCACCTCTTTTTTGTTCTTAAAGACCCTCCCGACCACTAGGTTGATCCAAGTTGGTTTGTTAAAAGAACTATATGCATATACAAATATAAAAGCCCAAAAGATTACCTCTCCATATAGGGTTGCACCAATCCCACCAGTGTGCTGATGAGCCACTCCGTAGACAAGAAACCCATCATCAGGAAACATCAGCTTTGAACTTTTTGCAGCATTACACTTACCATCCAATTTGTTTGTGAGGGAGCAGGACTCTACATCATACTCAATCTATACATAGATACAAGTATTTCATTAAGTTTTTCTTTTCTTATAAAGATAGCTTAAAAAGGGCGTGTTGATCGATCACTTACACGACACTGATGTTCTTGAGATTGTCCTGTTGAGTCCATCAATGGCTTCCAAGTATCAGTTGCATCAAATATGTAAACTTTTACAGGAATAACGAAATCATCCCAATCAACCCACTTCACTGTATATCTCAAATATAAATTTCTTTCCTCTCCTTTGTAACTCTCACTCACTCTACACTGTGCTTTATCATAACAGCATTCCAAACCTCCTTTGTAATCTGGTGTCAATGGCAACCCATGTTGATCTTTCGTAACATTATACAAATCGCAACGACACTCGATGCATCCCAACCTATCTTCTACGCCCCTTGTATCGATAGCATGTACGTTAAGGAGCCACCTCTCTTCATATCCAGTAGGAACTTTTGCATCATTGCCAACTTCAATTCCATACGGGTGCGGAAGAAAAGTCGATGTGTTTCTCGATTCAGTTCCCATACCATAGTATTGTGATAAGACACCTCGTTGGCAAACTCCATCGTTGCCCGCAATGATAAAATTTGATCCATGAAGTTTAGTCAATGGAACATTAGTTTTTGGCATTGCAGCATTCTTGTGTTGATAATACCTCACGATTATCCAATGATGGAGATATGTTTCGAAAAGGGGCACGGGATTGCCTGCTTCATCTACAACATCGGCATCAAAGCTCTTTATAGCGATATGACCTCTTGGAAAGTTGATATCGTAGTAGAATTTCTCAGTCACTGAACCAGGCGTCAAGGTGAATAATGGAGATAGAAATGTTTCAGTTCTTATGACATGGCGGTTTATTTGAATAGCATCCAACCATGGCAACATCACTATTACTATGAGTGCAAAAGGGAGCAACCAACGGAGAAACGACATTTTGATCTGAAAAAATATAGTTTCCAAAATAGTTACAGGATATCTTGAACATCCAAATAGGTCAAATTAGGCATGGAATTGAAAATTCTAGAACCTGAGTGTTTGTTTGTCCATTTTAAAGAGGATTTACATTGAGCATTTACTAACTACCCCTCAAAAAATCACATTTACTCAACACAACTTCTCATTTCTAACAACCCAAAATAACTCCTTATTTATAATCGCTCATCTTTAATGATTCATTTCTAATTACTCAAAATAACTACTCATTTCTAACTGCTCATTTTTAATCATTCATTTCTAACTACTTAAGATAACTCATTTTCAAACTGTCATTTCTAATCGTTCATTTTTAAATAATCAAAATAATTTTTCATCCACATCTAAACAAGCCAGTGTTTCTAATTCCTCTACAAAAAAATTCAAACTCCTCCATAAAAATCTAGTCCAAAAGACTATTGCTAAACCTCAATGTTCTAACTACTCATCCAAACACCTCGAGAATAACACACTGAGTTGAAAGTAACACAAAATTGAATGATCATACACATTTTAGACACAAATTGAAATGTTACTACAGTTTAAGAACTTATTAGATGCAAAATATAAAGTTCAGAGACCAAACTTACGATTTAAGCTAAAATATGCGATAAACTTACCGTGTAATCTCAACAAAACTCAGAAACAGAGGAAGAACCTAAAGCAGAGAGAGAGAGAGATGAAAGACGGAAATCCGATCGGAGCTCCGATGAGATGAAAGAGGAAAAAGGTGCGTTTTGAAGCTGCAACAATGTCGGTAACTGAGCCAGGAAGAAGATAATAAGAGAAATTTTCCGTTATCTTTTCTGTGTGGCTATGAAATAGAGAAAGAGATAAGCCGGCGAAGGGCTGTTTTTTGAGTTTTTGGGCCTTGGTCCCCACAGGTCCAGCCAAGGCCCATTTATTTTTTAATTATGTTTTAATTAGATTAAATTACAAATTTATTTTCCAGAATAATTTTAATTTGGTCTCTATGATTAGTCTCCGATTGTGATACAATTGAGAACGAAAACAAAGCAACTATAAAAAAATTTAAAAATTATTATCTATTTTTTTAGTACAAGTTGAAGGAGAGATCACAATCCTATAAAGAAAGTACAATCAAATAAATGAATTACCACCAACTATCAAATCACCGATCCTTTTTATCATACAATTAAAGAGAGGAATTGAAAATATTTCTTATTCAGTAATGTGTTTTTTTAATGCTTCATACACTCCTATTTACAGTACTATAAAGTTTGGATTATACAAGCATTTAGTTATTAATAAAGAATATCATAATTCTAATTCTAATCTTGTCCCTATAGTTTTAAAAGTTTTGATTTGGTCCCTTGAAAAACTAGCATACTTTTTTTTTTCTAATTTTTGTTATAAATCTAGTTTTTTTTTTTTTTTAGTACATTATTACTCTAGTCTTTATGCATTCAATCGACACATATCAAAATACAGCAATTCATAGTTATGTATGAAAAATGTGCCAATATAATGATAGTAGGATGATTTGAGATGTATGTTTTTAAAAAAAATATGATTTCTGATGCCAATAAAAATCGTAATTTATCGGTGTCATGAGTTTAAATCACTACCATCAATTATTATAAAATTCAAAAAAAAATATATATATATATAATAACTTGTAAAGTTATTTGGATTAAATAAAAATTAAGTAATTTTACCACCACCAAAAAAGTATACTAAGAGAAAAAATAACTCGTAAAGTTTGGAGTAAATCTCAATTATCTTGGATTTTCAAAAAAAAAAAAAAATCTCAATTATTTTCTTCAACCTAAACAAAAAATCATTGTCACTCCTAATTTAGAAATTTTCTAAAAAAAATTATTTTTATCTATGATCTTTCATGCTTTTATTAGTTTTTCTTGAATTTTTAGGCAACAAGAGTAGAATTTTAAGGATATCTTATACAACTTATTAATATTACATATTAAAACCCAATCCCTAATCCTACATATCAAAAAATTGCTCTTAGACTTCTAAACAAATAACATATTGATATTAAGTCAATTAAGTTTTGAAGTACATATTTTATTATTTCAGAAAAAAAAAAAAAGAAGTACATATTTTATTTTTAGCAAATAAATAATATAGCATCAAATAATAATATTGCTTTAACGTGCATGGTCTTAAAAGTTTTATTTTTTATCGTATTTGGTGGCAAATAATAGAGAATGTAAAACTTTTTAAAAATATTTCATATCTAAATTAAAAAATATTTTTTTTATTATTTTTAATCTATTTAATTTGATGGAAACCCTAAACCATCGATTTTAATTTGATTGAATCAATTTTTTATTTTTTTATTTTTTCCAAAAATTTTAACATCCAAAGTTTTTTTTTTTTTTAATTATTATTATTCATGAGAAGTCCTTTTTTTAGATATTTTTTTATTCAACATGCAAAGCTGTTAATTATAAATCTTCTGGATTAAAAATTGTTCAAATTTTAAATGCGTAGGGTTTTTTTTCAAATACAAAGGGTATTGTTTTATTGTTTTATTCGAGTTTCAAATACAAAGATTTAAATGAAGTAGAACTAAAAATATATATTGTTTGAATTAAAATAAATAATAATAATTCATTTGTTAGGAAAAAAAAATCTTTGATACTCAAGGACGCCCGTTTTGACAAACAATGAAAAGTTCCTTACCAAAATAATATTTCATTTAATTAAAAAACCAAAAACCAAAAAGAAATTAAGTATCTTCCCCCATATATTCCCACAATTTGCTAAAGAATGTCAGTTGTAGTTTTGAATTTATCCTTAACTTTTTCTTCCAAATCTTTACTATTTGTGAGAACCAAAGAATTTATCTTTCAAGAACATATGTGTTGGAACATATATAGAGAGTTGAATCCAATCATACATTGTGTATCTTCTCACATCTCAGTTATATAAAAAAGATCTAATAATATGATTCGATAACTAAAAGATTACAAAATTATGTTGAATTAAATAATAATAATAATAATAACATTTTAGATTTTTTATACATATTTTATTTTTGAAAAGACCACTATTGATTGAAAATATGAGCAAACATTCTAACTTTTAAAATTATTTTAAAAACTAAATTCAAGTAGGAACCAAACCCATAATTTACCTCATTTCTAAATCTAAAATAAACCCTAAACAATAATTTAAAAAAGAAAAAGAAAAATTGTGTACAAATGTAATTTTTTTTTTTTTTTTTTTTGTTATGAATTTATATTAGGTTCCCAACTCATACTTTTAACCAAACCAATCAAAATGCTAGTCTCCACTTCTTTATCATTTGTTATGATATTACACATATTAATTCTATACACTCGGGTGAATTTTATTCTTTATACTCTATCCAAAATGTGGAAAAAAAAAAAATATATATTCTTGTCCCTTTACTTGGGAGGGTATGAACATGGTAAAAGAATAGAATTGTGTGGTTTATTTTGATTTCCATTCGTCATTCCACTAAAGTATTTATATATTACTAGATTGTTGTGGAGATTCTTTCGAATTATTAGGTCATTTTGATTAGACTCGTGAAAAAAAAAATGTTGAGTGAAATTTTATCTCAACGACTTATATCTATCTTAAAAGAAATATATCCAATAGATTTAAAGAATAAAACTAGTTGATTGGGTATAGTATCTATTTGTGGAAAAGCTACACTAAACATTGAAGAGTGATGCATGCCAATTTTGAATGCATTGAAAAAATAATCAAATCAAAGTCCATCTTCAATGGGAAAGCAAAGACCCTTATCAACCAGTCAAATCCATTTCCAAGAAGGGAATCTCAATTTACTTCCCATTGATCAACAATTTGGATAAGACCCATTTGTAAAAGAATAATATATATATATATATATATATATATATATATATATATATAATAAGGCCATGGCTGTTTTATTTTATGTGGTTAGCCATAGGCCACAATTTCTTTTTATGTGAGAGCATAGCCTACTTTAAACGCTACCCACCACAACAAATTCTGTCGCAAAAGCAGTCAAAAAAGATAACCATGATAATAATAATAAATAAATAAATAACTACGTTATAAGATCTAAATTTTCATACCAACCCCGATCAAAAAAATAATAATTCATACCTACCTATATGCTTATTTTAGATTATATTTAATTTTGTTTGTTCTATTTTATTGGGGATTTTGCATTTATAAAATAAAATGCAAAGTATTTCCACAAAATTACAACTAATTCATTTGTAATAGAAAATCTAAATTGAGTTATGATAACTCTTTAGAATTGAGAGTTAAAGTAGTTTAAACTAATATACTTTTAGAGAAAATTTGCTATAATTAATTGTTAATATACAAAATTTCGCCCCCACATACTTAAAACGAAGCATAAGCTAAATATCCTTTAATATTCTGTTTAGAATGAATTTTAGAAGTTTGTTGCAACAAAATGTGCATTAATGTGTAAAAATTATTAAGTGTTAAAAAGAATTGATACTTTTCATTTGTTTCGAGCACAACTTGGGGGAGCGAAGCAAAACGACAAGGAGACCTTTGCCAGAGCGAAGGCAGAACCCGGCGAAACAGTAAGAATTTATCCCATTTCGCTACAGCAAAGGGATGGATGGTTTAAAAACATCTCATCCAAAGGATGCGTGGCAAGCATCCGAAGCTCAACGATTAATCTCAGTCGTTCGCTCATTGTCGCCTCTGACGCACTCGACAACGTAGATCATGGAGTAGGAGAATGTCAGAGCAGAGCAATTTTTGGCAGAGCAACGATCGTGGAGTAGAGGTTTCGCAGAATTTGTCGGAGAACCTATATAAGGCGAGCATCTCCTCAATGTCAAGGGTTCGGAATTTTTGGAGCATTTTCTTCAGTCATCATTTTCAGAGCTTTCTTCTCCGTTCCGACCAAAATTTTACTTCCGTTTAGATTTCAAGCCGCCAGAGCGATTTCGCCAGGCTTTAGTTCTTTATTGCTTTCTAAGACGTTTTGCTTGTAACTGGAGTTTCACCGGAGACGTTTCGAAGTTCATTAAATTTCAGGAGTTTCTTATCCCACTAGCTTTACTTGTTCTTTATTTTGTGCACTTGCTATTTACTTAATCTTCGTTTAAAGCATGTTTATCATTTCTTTATCTGTTCTAAGTATGCTTACCAATATGAGTAGCTAAATCTGTTATCGGAAGGTTATGGGGAAGTAAGGTATTTCGCTTAGACGAAGGGGTTAGCAAATAGAACCTTTTATGCATGTTGTGTAAATTTCATTTACATTTCGTTTGACAAATCTTATGTATAACTTTACTTCGTTTCGAGAGAAAAGAGTATAGCGAACTTGCATGTATAACATTAGGATTGCTAGGCTTGCATGCTAATCAAATAACACTTAGAGATAAGGTTCACCTAATGCCGAAGTTGCTTATTTAGTGTTTGAGTTTGAGAGAACCGAACTAGGAGCTCAAAAGAGCAAATTTCTAGAGCTTGAGAGAGCCAAGAGAAACTTATCGGGTGTTCGTTCTCGCTAACCGCATCACTTAAGTGAAGCCCCTGAACCTTTCTGATACTTAGTCTCATATTGTTCCCTAGTTATTTCATTAGATTATCTACTTACTTGCTTTATCAACCAATTTGTTACACCTGACTCTTGCACGAAAACGAATAAAAAACATAACAAAAATTCCTGTGGAGAATGACCTATACTTAGATTAAAACTTGCTACCAACAAGATTGTGTATACTTGCACACCTTGGAAAATCACATACACATTTCGCTTAAACTTGAACTGAGGTATCGTTTTGGCGAAGCCATAATATTCCACGTCATCATACTCTTTAATTATTATTTCTTAATTGTGGTGTGTCGGTTTTAGCCCAACAAGTTCTATCACTGATTGAATTTTATCACTGATAGAATTCAATCCGTTATAAACTCATTCTATCACTGGTTGAGTTCTATCATGCACTTATAAAAATCCATGTGATGAATTATTTTAGAAATTGTGCTGCAAATATAATACAAGAGATAGAATGTACTGCCGAGGGTAAATTCACTATTTTATTAGGTTTAAAATAAAATAGAATGCAACACAAATTAAGTCCAATAGGTGGCAATTGACGGTCTAAACTTTTCTCACAAAATTAGGTCCTTTATCCTCTCATTTGGTCCTAAATTAAAACACACCCATTGCCAAGTTCAATATATAACATTTCGTTTGATGAATCAAGCCAAAGAGAAGTTAAAAGAGAGTTTAAAATTGATAAAGACTAGATGTTCAACTATAAGAATAGAAGTTCATAAAATTATTCTATAATTCTTCCTAATTGGTATAGAAAACTAAAGGAAGAAAAGAAGATGAACAAAAAAATAAAAGGTTCAGTAATCAAACATTATTGGAAGAAGTTTACACACAAAGGTTACCCTAATAAAATGTATGAATCGTTTCAGCTGTTATAAACGTTTAGGAGTTTAGGAGATCTTTTTTTTTTTCTTTTTTTTTTTTTTGAAATGGGGAGTTTAGGAGTTGATTGTTTAAAAAATGGAGCTTAATGAATTGAATACAATTAATTATAAACATTTTTTAAACCAAATCAGGTAGAGAGATAATGATTATTAACCATCATTGGCTTCATTTTGCCCCAAAACACATCCATCACAACAAGCTTAAAAAATTAAATATATCATTTGTGCTTAAATGTTCAACACCAAAAGTAGAAGAGAATTCACATCAAATGGAAGTAACTTTGCAATTAAGGATTAAAAAAGAAAACTAAATGGAAAAGTCTACAAAAGGACAACAAGCGGATTATATAGTATGCATCAAATTTTACCTCAAAATTAATTGATTTTAAAGAAAATAACTTATATATTTGTTACAAAGATATTGAACACTCCTCACTTTTTCAAAATGGCATCACGTTAGAAATACCATTTTTTGAATTGGATCCAAATTTGTAGACTAAATTTCTACCCGCTTAGGATTAACCACATGAATTCGATCAAAATTTGTGGATCATATATCCACTTAAACTTTAGTTGCTTAAGTTGGGTTTAAATACTTATTTGGATGGGATTAGAATTTGGAGATCAAATACTCCCATAAAACTTTAATACCCCATTAATAAGTATCATGCTTAAAATCAAAAACTCCAAGTTGAAAGTAAAAAAGTTTTGCCAAATATTGAGAGATTCGTTTTCTAGAAAACTTCGATATATAAATTTAAAAAAAAAAAAAAGAAAAAAGAAAAAAGAAAGTAGTAAGTGGTATTTATATACATTCATTGTCAAGGGGCATATAGTGAGTAGATGATGAATGTGAAAGTGGGGTGTCGACACGTGTTATGTTGGAGGTTTCCCATTCTCTTCTTCTTCCTTCTTTGGTAATTATGTGAAAATGACACAACCTGTGCCTGTGATTTATAGAATATATGATCACATATATATCATATAAAATAATTTAAAAAATAAAATCTAGGATAAGAAATTTGTGATGAGAGATGCTTTTTATTTTATTTTTTCTTTCTTTCTTTAATTTCTCCTTGTTTTCAGCTCTGCAACTTGCACCATAGGAATTTAATCAACAAAAAGATGCTCACTTGACTGGGTTCAAAGAAACAAATATATAGTTGTAAAAAAAATGAAAATAAAAAATGGTTGATATAATTATATTTATCTTAACTCGACCATTAACTTAGTGTCAAGAAATGACTTTGAAGGACTAAGAGCAGATGAGTGCAATCTGCATTATGATCATCTATTTAAAAATTAATTTTATGAATTTTTTTAGTATTCAAATGTTGTAGGGTTATAAACTATATCATATGACAATAGTCAAAATGTGTGGAAGGTGACCAGACAATTACAAATATATATAAAAAAATAATAATAATCATAACTCATCAACAAACAATAGCTCTTGACCTAATAACAACAAAATTGCAAATTTAAATCTTTCCTTTAAAATATTTTTTAATAAAAAAAAAAAACCTAAAATTTTAAGTTGAATGATAAGTAATATAGTATAGAGATTTTTCACCACTAATTAATATTGATTAAAATCAGTTATTAAGTCTTGGTTAATGTTGTATTTGTTGAATTCTTATTATTATAATTTGAGATTACTATAATTTAGTATGGGTGATTCGAACTTTATTAAGAGTGCATTGATGTCATTGAATTATTATTTTTGTTGGCTATTTATTGAATTTTTGTAAATAGTTGTCGTAAGAAATTAGTTGAATATTTAATTAATAGGACATTCACATCCCAAGACAAATCTCTTTTGGAAGCATAATATATAATACGAGTATTGCATGACACTATTTTTAAGGTCTTCACTCGTGACACAGAATATTATAATTCAAAAGCCACCATTTTTTTTTCCCTTTTTTTTTTTTTTGAAAGAAACAAAAGCCACAAATATACACTTAGAACAAAGAAATTAAAATAAAGAAGGTGGCATTTTTAGCAGCTTAAGCTAGATATTCACATGGCCATTGGTTTTTTTTTTTCTTCCAAATATAATTACAAATTAGCTAGATTTATCAATTCTGATGCTTTTATTTTTTTTATATTCGCGATTATTATTCGTCAGGTTGCACGTACCTCAACTAATGTAATGAAAAATTCATTCTTAAGTAGGTGTATACCATGAATTAAATTCATCAGCGTAAGCACCACTAGATTCTCTTTAACCACTCAAGCCACTCTATGATGGTTTGATGCTTTTATTCTCTATGTTTGATTAAAATTGCTTAGTCTTTTCTGATAATTAATTGGTCTCTTATGTTAGTGCTAGTGATGTGATGATGTAGACTTCTCGAACCATCAATTAAAGTTTGACACATTAATAATGTGCCTGGGTCCGACACATTTAAAGTTGATTTATATTTTGCTTTGTTCAATATGGTGCCTTCTTCCTTTCCAAAGAACAAATTCAAACACACAATGTCACATTATAGCTCCACCAATTGATCTTTCCTTTTTACAATAATATTACATTCACATGGTTAGTGATCAATGATAATCACCCTACAAATCATTCTCGATTAACTTAGCGATCAAAGAAGATCTTGAGATCTAAGTTAAAGGTTATGAGTTCAATTTATGATAGTTATGTACCTATGAAATAATTACAGGCATGTATGGATAAGAAGAATATGTGAGTGCTGGGTACTCTAGCCTCTCACTCCATCTCTTCTTCCAAACAACTTTTTTCTTATGACTCCTTTTTTAAATAACTTTTTTTCTTAAAACCTGTTTTCCAAACAACTTTATTTAAACATGAACTTTGTATAACTCTTCGTTCAAATATCTCATTCAAACACAGTTTTTCTATCACTTCTCATTCAAACAACTCGGGTCAATTTGCACGGACCTCAAACTATTTTCACGTGACCAATAGGTCACTCCATAATAGTACTGACAACTTAAAACATAGTTTTTGTGTAACCATCATTCAAATACAATATTGTTAAGGATCCCACGTCGGAAAAGTAGTGACTTCATAACAATATAAAAGATATATGAGTTACTCTCTTCATGTCAATTAGTCACATTTTCTCTAACTTTCCCAATCCAAACATGACCCTACTAAATTTTTTTTTATATATCTACATATGGTGAAGGTCATGTTCAATAAGAATAATTGAGGTGTGCGCGTAAACGTATGTACGCATCACTCTGTGATTTCTAATGAAAATGATCACTTGGAAAATACAATTCAACCGATCTCGACAAAGAAAGTTTAGAGCCGTTCAAAACTTCAACCCCCCAACTTCCCAAAAAGCTTTGTTTTAATCAATGTGAGACGTTGGACCACATCTTCATTCATTGCCCATACTCTCAATATATGTGGAACAAATATCGAGGCCCTTACTCATCAAGCATCCAAAATTTTGAAGATATGAAATCATTTACTCATTGACTTTTTCTGCTTCAAAGTTGGTTCCCAATATATGGAATTAATCACTAATATTAGAGGTGCTATTTTTTGGTGGATTTGGAAAGAACGGAATGCTCGAATATTCTCATCTGATCATAAATGGAGATCCTCGTCTACTTTTTGGGAAGACATTGTTCTCACAGCAGCGGAATGGAGTATTAAATCATCAATTTTTAAGAATTATTCTGTTACTACGATTGCTTTAAACTGGAATGCTCTTTTGTAATATCTTTGAGCTTCTTTTGCTCCCTCCTCTTATTTATATATTCAAGTATCTTTTATCCAAAAACTTCCCAAAAATCACGAACAAAAAAATAGCAATGTCTAAAATGAATAACTATTTAATTTTCTCAATGAAGTTCATCTTTATTAAAGATTTAAACTTTAGCCAAATTACAAGAACAGTTTTTTTTTCTTTAATATTGTTTTGAAAACTATAAAGAAACTCATGAAAGTAATATTTATAGGTTTTATCGAATGGGGTCTTTTTTTTCTTTTTCTTTTTTTTTTTACCATTTTTTAGTTCTACTTTTTTTTTAAGAATATTTTTTAGTTCTACTACATATTTGGGGTATGGGATCCGAATTTCAACTGATTGTTGTGGAGCTGATCACTTTGGCTTTACCATTCTTCTTCTACTATTGTAAATAAGGGGGTTTTTTATGGGTTATAAAAAAAAACCCTAAAATTTCTTTGTAATTAAAAATGTTGAAACTTTTTTGGTGAAAACCCTAAATTAACATATGGGTTTTGTTTTTTACTGCATTAATTCAAATGGGTCTCACTCACTGCAAATAATAAGTGAATAAAATTTGCAAAAAAATAAAAAGACAAAAAAAAAAACTGAGAATCCTAACAAACTGTCATGGACCTGATTTTTTTTGCTGATTTTATGGCAAAACTCAGTCTGTACACACAGTACAATGAAGATATCATTATTTTCCAGCTGAATTCTGCAAATAAAATTAAACCTTTTTTCTCTACCTTCTTGTGGGAGAGCTTAATTTGGGTTATTTCTCTGCAAAATTGATGAAATATAATGAAAAAAAAAAAGAGAAAAATAATTCAAGGGGTCGGTAAGATATGATGATTTTACAATACGGATATAAAGATCTCAGTACGTAAAAAAAGTTTCTTTCTGTTGGCGAAGATTTTGATCTCGTGAGAAACTGTTAGAATTTGCAGTGCTGTAGGAATCATTTTTAAATAATATAATAAATATAATAATAATAAGTATACACTTACTTTTTGATTTTTTGTTTTGAAGTCTAATTATAATCTATACTTTACATTCTTTTTTTAAAAAAATTGTGGGGTGTTCTAAACCAGCTTATTACTCACATTTTCACTATTTTTACAATATAAATTAGGTGAACCTAAAATATTTGGTTGTTGAGGAAACTTGTAACCAGTGTGAATAAGTTTTATAATATTTTAAATTTTCAAAAGCCTCCTACCACTAGTTCAACCTAAAATAGTTATAAATATAGCTTACATTTATGAATTTTCTTATTTTGTTATCTATTTTGTAGGTAAAATTATATATATTTTTTAATTGAAGTGTAAAATGTATGTAACACATACATTTACATTTTTGAACTTGCTATAAAAACTAAACCATGTTTTGAAAAACTAAAAAGTAGTTTTCAAAATTTTGTTTTAAAATTTTGGCCAAATATTTAAATACTTAAAAATCATTATAGATGTGGTGAGAAAATGAGCCCAATTTTCAAAAACCAAAAGTTAAATATAGTAATAAAGGTGCCCAAATTATCTTCTTTTTCATTATTCTTTTTCTCAAATTCTTCACAAAGTTCCTTATAAATAGTGACCATTTGCATGGAGTCCTTTGCATTCATCTTCTCTCTTTCTCCTTCAGCAAATATCTTCTCCCTTTACTTTTTTTTTTCTCTTAATTTTTTTTTTAATTTATTTTTCCCTTTGAATTTCAAAATTAAGTGAAAAATTGGGAGCACAAGGAAGAACATATGTGATTGTTGTTGACAGAAGATAGAGAGCACTGATGATGATATGCAAATTCATTTTTTTATTTTCTTTAGAAATTTACACATTAGAGTGCATCTCACTCCATTTGTGCTCTCTATGCTTCTGTCATCACCCTAATTTTCACCTTCCTTAATAAATCCCATCTTCACTTTAATTTTGTTTTTTCAATTTCATCAATTTTGTGTTTGATTCTATGTGTCAAGGCTTCAAAATTCTCAAGCATTATCTTAGATGATTGAAATTGTGAATTGTTTGATGATTTCTCTATTGTTTGTGTTTTGTGTGTTGCAGTCCAAATTTGACAAGAGGATGAAGAGATTTGAGGACATATTGTGCAATTTCTTGCTTATATTTTGGTAAAGGATTTATATTTAAATTCTCTTTCAAGTTTTTTTTTAATTACAAAATTAGGGTTTGTGTTTCCATTCTCACATAATTTTTCCACTTTCCCTTTTAACTCATTATTTTTTTAATTAATTCGACAAAAATTGCGGTCGGAATCTGAATTCAAGAACTCTTAGTCATAAACTTATATGTCGGTTGAGCTTGCTGGCATCTCATGCTAATTACTCCCAAAATCACTCACCTTTAATGGGAAACTTAAGACCCATTTGATAAATTTCCAACTTTTAATTGTTTTAAGAAATTTGACAACCTTTTGATAATTTTCTAATCTTTGAAGTGTTTTCAAAACCTTGAGAACCCCTTTATATTGAATATTTTGGTTGAATTGAGCAAATTAAGAAAGTGTATGGAATATAAAATTCTTTTTAGTACAATATTGGTGAAAGAATTTGAGCTAGCAGAGAGCTCTAGATCTATTAATCATATTCAATATATAACCAAAATTTTCATTTGAGCTGAAAATGTTCTTATTTTCCTCTTTTTTGGCAATTAATGCAGGAAATGATCAAGGGATTGCAACATTATCTTAATTAGAAGATGCTATGCCAAGAGATATAAAGAGAATAAAGTGAATATTCCTCAATAAAGAAGAAATGAGGCTCATACTGCCCACTTGATTGATATTTGTGGAGGAGAGAAGTGACCATTATTCATTTTCCAACCATGTGCACCATTATAGAGTAATTTAATGGTCGCGAGAATCTTGAATAACTAAGAGGTGATATTCAATTTATGATGACCATAATGCCTAAAAATTATATGTCCCATGACAAGCAAATTTATTGAGGACTCCACTCTTCCCCATGTGAGATCCTTAACATGTACCTCTTTTGGGTTCATCAATCTTGAATTGGATTTCAATTTTATTTTTTATTGAACCGACTACCCTTTTGGGCTTATGGGCTCTAATAGCATATTAGAGAATATGAGGTTCCACCTCAAAATCAATTGGCAATGAGGGGAGTAACTCATGAATTCTCTACTCTTTCCAATGTGGGATCCTTAACAGTTTGGAATAAATCGTCCTCGTAAATGGAGGCCATCTTCATTTTGCATCATTCTCAAATTATTCCATATATAATTTTCAGCACATTTCAAAAAGCTCTCTTTCAATCTCAAATAAAAAAAAATTAAAAAAAAAAAAAAAAAAAGAAGTTATCTTTCTTTTTATTTTTAGCAAGAGGATTGGGTTGATTTGTGACCACTTATTTCTTATAAGATTGGATCAGATTAAAGAGGAACAAAATAGTATTCAATTTGGTATATTGCAATTAAAGTAAATGATTCAATTTTTTTTACCTACATCTATAGTTATTCTATGATGATTTGTATCTGGCCAAAAATTAAATGATCAATGTCTCACTAGTTATTTATTTGGATTTAAGAAGTCACTTTCTTTTTTCTTTTTCTTTTTTTTTTAATAATGGATTTAAGAGGCATTTAGTTCATTCTTCGCTATATTTTAATTGATATTCTCCAATTGATTATAATGCCTTTCTGTGGAAGTGTAGATTTTGATTGACATGGATACTAATTCTAACACACTAATGACCATTATACACATGGAACTAATTTGTTGTCTTTTTTGCATTATAAAAAGGTAGAACTAAAAATTAATGGGCATAATACTTTTTGGGCAAAGGCTAACAAACTGAAATACATGCATATTTAGAAAGTATAGAGCTGGGTGTTAAAATAGAATGCTAAAAAAACCTAAAACATATAGCTAGGGAGGGTTAAACAATGTTGTTGTGATTAAAGGAATAAATTCTAAATGTGAGTTTATAATGTAGGGATTAGCTTATAATTAACTCATGAAATCCTTCCAGCACCATAGAAAAAGAAATTAAGCAATGAAATGTTGGGAAAATATCTCCAATGGAAGTTGAGAGATTGAGGTTGGTATTTGAGAAAGCAATTGAGGGAGTGAGTGGAAAAGTGGGGCAATAATATTTTTATGGTTTTGTTCATTTCATAAAGTAATGAAATATTATTTGAAGCTTTTTAAATCACAAAGTTTTTGTTGGGCTGATAAGTAGTTAGTGAGACACTGACAGCCCCTTGTGGTTTTGAAGGCAAATTAAAAGAAACATACAAAAGAGGAAAGATTCCACTTGCATGCCCTTCCCCTTGTGGTCTCCCCTTTCCATCCACATTAAACCCTAAATATTTTTATAATCGCTAATCGAAACTTCACTCCACTACATATTCGAAAATTCATTCTAAAATTTGAATCTAAGAAACAAAAAAGATATAATTAAATTCATTGGTAGGTTTCGAATTTTAAATCTCCAACAAAAATATATTTTGGAAATCTCAAGCCTCTATTACAACCCTTTGTGAACCAATTTCAACCATAGATATACACATACTATTTCCATAATATTCAAAGTGTCTTGTCTCTTTTTGTTAATGACCCCACTATTTTGAGAGATTTTCTTATTTGATTGTGAGCATTCATATTTATGGATCCCTTGGTTACCAAATATCTCTTCAATTATTTAACTACTAAGATGGATGCTGATTGAATATGGCTGGTCTTTTTTTATTAATGACCCCACCATTTGGAGGGTTTTCTTATTTGACTGTGAACATTCATATGCAATGGATCCCTTTGTTGCCAAATAAGTAATTAATTAATTACTGCTAAGATGCATACTAATTGAATAATGAAGATACATGTAAATGTTTAGTTTGGTGTACGGGGAATATTGGTCACATGTAAGATCATGTACGTTGCTCAAACTTTGGGCAAGATTTGTTAACCCATAAAAATACTTGCATGATTTGACTTCTAAGTACTTAAACTTGTTTGTTCTCTATCAAATAATTAGGTTAAAGTATTGTTTTGGCTCATATACTTTTGAAATAAATATTCTACTAAATTTGAAACTAAATAGAATGAAGCTCCAAGTATATAAATGAAATGGTTAACCATAATTTGAACTTCTTTCCCCATTAATTATTCGACTTTATGAGCATCAAAGCAAATGGCAAGTTGCACGTACCAATTTGCAATTTGATTCAGTCACCTTCAAGTTGCAGGTACCACCTTAAAAGCTAATATGGTTACAAAAAAAAATATCTCAAGAGCGTCTCAAGAAACGCAAAGATGATATATTTAATTTATGACGGTCACCTATCTAAAAAATAATTTCCTTCCTTTACAACAAAATATTATAAAATTGTACATAAATTGATGTGGACACAATCAAATATCACATGATGTTTCACCTGCCAAATCTGTTAAACATCTAACACCATACTCCTTGTCAAATCACCAACATACTCCTTGTCAAATCACAACAGTGACATTTAACAAAATAGTAAAAATGATCATTCTCTTGCAGGAGAAAGCCCAAACTCCACGTTTAGATTTCCAAATTTAACGAAAAAAAAAAAAAAAACAAGTGCTCCATTATCTTAGTAAACACTACAAAAACCATCCCAAAATCAGAATTCCACTCCAAAAAATAGCTTGAAGATTGAGATAAGAACGACAGTCCCAAATGGACTTTGTCGAGTCAGAATCACAGATAATGAGTTTGTTTATGCAGAAAAGGGAAAGAAAAAAAAAGTTCTACTGTTTGGCTATGCACATGGGCTTTGTCAACGCCACCTTTCTGGCTCTGCCAAAGCTGCTCTACAACAAAGCCTAAATTGTTGCATTTGACCATATTAGGCAGTTTGAATGGAAAACGAGTGATTTCGTTTTTAACATCGTAAGTGTCCAGACCAGTTTATGCACACCTCGACTATTTTCACTGTTCTGACCCTACAACATTTGAACGTTAAAGAAATTCATAAAAAATTATTTACCTGATTAAAAAGAGAGAGAGAATTCAAAAGAGATTATTCTGAACTTCAATCAAATAATTGACTTCCACACATCTCATCATTGTACTGTTACTCACCCAGATGTCCTTGTAATGACAAACATACACATTCTGTTGTGTTATTTTCAGCTGTCTTTATCTTTGTGCTTTGACTAAGGAAAGCAGATGTTACTGTTCTGTACAAATTAAGCTTGGCCATTAGTGAATGTCTGCTACAGTACCAGGTAGAATCCAATGGGGGGAAAAACGCTACCAAATACCAGCCATAGCTTTACCTGTAATGGAAGCAGCATAGACATGAACAAATAATCACATTATTTTGAATTGTACACAATATGAAAACAGTATCCATTTTGTAGAGATGTAGAGAGGAGATTTGAGATGGTTTTTAGTAAGGTTGATGTAACTTGAGGTATAGATGTTTAAATTTATATGGTTCATATTTGGATGTTGCTAATAATGAGTTTCAGGAACATTATATAGCATGATGATTTGGGATTTATAACATTAGTGAGTTGAAAGATAAGTTTTAGAATTTATAAAATTTGGGCATATGATGAGTTAGCTTCCTTTTGTTGATATTAAATTGTGTGACAGCAAAGGAATGTGCAATCTTGTTTTACCAAATGAGAAATGAATGATAAAGCAAGGCTTGTAAGTTGCAAGAATATTGAGGTGGGGAAGATGAAGCCAATGGAGAGAAGAAAAGAAGCTTTTCGTGGTAGAGAAAATGGTGGAAGCATAAATGTCACACACAATACAACCCTAGAAATATATCTATATAGTAAATCATTAACAAGAAAGCTCAATGCGCCTTACACAATAATTTTAGATAAAAGATAACTAACATTAATAAAATAATACCATAATACAAGTCAAATACTATGCTAATACTCTATCATAAGTGCAATTTGAATAGACCCAATAGGAAGAATTACATTCAAATATACTTGAGTTGCACTTAAATGACATCCCATTTCTTGGTAATTCTTCCCAACCTGAGATATCGACAATTTTCATTTTGTAGTTCGACAAACATGTGAGACTAGAGATTAAATCTCTAACCTTCAGGTCAAAGATCTAATATCTTAACTTGCTTAGGTTCGCTATTCAGTCATAAGATAAAATGAAAACTACATATTTATAGAACTTCCTAAAACAAGGATAATAAGAGATTTCAACATTCCTTATGACACTTGAAGAGGCGATTCCTGACCATTAATTTCGTGGTTCTCCTTCACTGAGCGACTGTGAAGATGCCGCGTAAAACTTGTAGTTGTATCCAAGAAATAGAGAATACATAGCATTATACAGCAACAAACAAACATAGGAATTGGCCCAAAAATCCAGAGAAAGAGAGGGAATGAGAAGTAGAACGCTCTCAATCCAACAGACCAGAAGAGGCTGCCTCGATTCAAGTTTCTCGCAACATACTGAATAGACTCTTTGTGATCTCTCCATGTAGGAACAGTGGCCAAGAAGCTAACATGAGCATAATATCTTATTGACTGCACATTGCATAGAAATGCAACAAGGAAGCACAGCAAGATTGAGAAGTACTTGATTGAAGTACAAAGGGTAGATTTGTTCCCATATATTAGATGTAGTTTTGCATTACTCAAGTCTGCTGAGCTGCTCACAAAAACGCCAATTAGCGAGCTGAGAGTTATTGCTGTTGTTGCCAAAAGTGTAGAAGCCATTATGTTGTTTCGGATTGTCTGAACAGTTAAAACACCGTTCTTCAATGGATCCTGAAAACCAAACATTGCACCACGTTCAAGTCTCAAACAACAGGACAGGAACCTTAAAACTGAAGAAAATTGATTGCCCTTGCCCATCATACAAATATGTATTAGTTATATGAAAACAATATTGCATACACACATTTCTTCAAAAGGAAGTGATTCTTTTTTTGGTTTTTTGATAATCAAGAATCGGAGTTTTGCCCCACTACATACTCGGGACACCTGCACCCGTCCCCAAGGCCCGAACTCGAGAGAACAAGATATTTTACAATTAAACTCAATCTTGGGTTTTGAACCTAGAACCTCCAAGGGAACATATCTTGAAGACCACAGGAGGCTACCCTAGGGGAAAAAAAGTGATTTATTAATGGTGAACATCATATTTAATTAAGGTATCTACATTAAAGAAGCCATGGATCTCTGTCAAATAGTACAATTTCTATGCAAATAGAGGTACATCTGAACATCTAGATTGCTTTTGCAGAACTCAACTTACAGGAAGGTCAAGTTAGTATTGCATGGATAAGCACACGAAAATTGAAGAACTTTCAGTTTTCAAGTAAACTTGAAAATTATATACTTGTACTAAAGAAAGAACATATTCACTCATGAAGATGATTATGCTAACTTATTGCTTGAATATACCTATAGACATGTTGCTTGAATATACCTATAGTTGTTGGCTAAACTTATAGCACATAAAATTACCCAGATAAACTAACTGAATGGTGCATTTCATATGTGTATATAGCTCCAAGGGTCAACAAAATAGAACGAGAGAATGAAAGTAAAAGAAAATAAACTCTGTAATATAGATTGGTTTAAGAATATGGAACAACAAAAAATAAGTTGTGAAATGTAAAGCTCTGCTACACCTCAACAAATAGCATATTTTTTTAAGAAGGAATCAGGCGTCCTAATTTAGCAGGATATCTTTCTCAAAACATTGATTTTGTAATTTACACAAAAAGAAAAGGTAATCTACTTTCTCCCCCACACTACTCTTGCAGGAAACAAAACCATTTCAGTGATGCATGAAATGGATACAAAAGGATTTCTTATTGACAATAATTACAAAAAAAAAATCTCCAATGGATAAAGAGATGATAAACAATAAAGACAAAATGGAGTGATATGTGAGCTTCAATACAGAGAAAAATATGATGTAGACTCAACGAATGAGTGAATATACTGCTTCTTGTCTTAGAAGATACGATCATTCCTTCGTGAGATCTTCAAAACACTAATCTTATGTCTAAGGAAATTTCATAGATGTTAAAAACAATGCCAAAATAAAGTCACTTATCCAACTCTATGCCACTCTGCATACCAAATACTGGAAACCTTTTTTTTTTTTTTTTTTCTAATTGGCCAAGTTGACCTGATAGAAACTTGCATCATTTGAACCTTAGTGGCAGTTCACATGGAAATCCTGCATGATAACTAAACCCCTAACCATCGTGAGGGTAAGCTGGAGAGCTAGAAACATATCATTGAACTTTAATATTTAATTAAAATATAGGGAAATTGAGCACAATAAATGTAATTAATCAAGAGTTATTGGTTGCGTTATATTTTGTAAGCATTTGGGTTTTAAAAATTAAATGGTAGTTATTAAAATTCCAACTGACTCAACTCAAATAATAGAGAAGCAGTCTTGAAACATTGTACTGCTCTGCGAATAGGACAAACACAAATACAATCACATCACTGATTCACTACAACAGTGACCACAAGAACAAGAAAAACCCATTCAGAAATTATAGCAATTCAAGTGAGAAGATTTTCATTTGCCAACCTTCCACGGAATTCTAAGTACATGTTCAGTACCAATACCCCACCAAAAACAAAATCAAATCATTACCCAGTACAGATTATACACAAACATACAATTTACCCATCATAATTTCATTGATAATGCACCTATCCACAAGCAATCATCATGAATGGACCTATTGATCAAAACTCTCGAGAACCAAAATATTATGATTTCAATTCTAATTCCTATGGTCCGAAAGGGATGCCGCGATGTTCAAAGGCTTGCGTTTTGAAGGTATGCTCTCCTCTAGATCTCAAGTTCGAGACTAAATTGTAACGTTAATTTGTAGACAACTTTCGTGTCTCTATTTCTTCGATATCTCCTAGTGTCTGGCCTAGAGACAGGCGCAGTTACCCCGGTTATAGAGAAGTGAAGCTCCGAATTTTCAGTTAAAAAAAAAAATCTAATTCCTAAAATTTCCCTTATCTAACTAGTGATTAAGAGGAGTTTAAGTAACTAAGACATGATGGGTATAATTCAAGGTGAAACCTACTCATTAATTTCTTACTGTTTCATTGACATCCAAATATTTTAAGGTCAATATATCCGGTAAGAATAGTCTAGGTGTCCCTATGCTCGTTCAAAACACTAACGGATATAAAAAATATATATATATATAGTGGGGTGCACGGTGCGCCGTAAGAACAGTCAACTTAGCCCGGACACATAAAATGTCTAAGTAGACGAAGATAATGTTCATAACCCACCATATCCAATAACAATCCCCACCATCCAAAGAAGTTTAAGAAGCAAAGAAACTTACAGTCATCATGCAAAACACCCATTGACGGCGAGACTCAGCGTTGAGGCCAATAACCGTCCGTCTAGGGTTCCGAAATATGGTAAAAACCAACCAAACATGATAACCAACCAACAAACAGAGACCTAGCGGCACCAACACGAAGTCAATTGCAGCCTCCTCCATTGAAGCTCAACAACCCTAAAGCTCAAAAATCTTCTCGCTATTTCCAAACGCTGAATGCTGGAATAGAATCGAATAGACTGAGATTAAAGCAAAGGACAGGCAAATGTTCCTATCGAGAGGCTTCAATTCTCAGATTACGGAATCAGATCCAGGTCGCTCGATTTGAGGTTTCGAATTTCAACAAGAATCTCCTGTGTTTGACATTATTGAAAAGGAAAATTTATGAAAACAAGTTTGATTTTAGAATATTGATCGAGAATGAACGTTGATTCTCTTCTCTATCACTCCATTTTTTTAGCAGTACAGAAATGGGCGATGGCAAAATATTTGTCCTATTTTAATCATAAAAAAATAAAATATTTGTTGTGTACCCAAATATGAAATATTTTACTAATTTTTTGCTGGTCAATTTTATGATTGTTATTCGATTCAAACCTATCAATTTAATACCATTGAATTAATTTTTGCAATATTTGCATTTTTTTCCTAAAAGTTTGATATTTGTATATTTTTACTACTCATCAAAAATATCCTTAAGATGTATCTAGTTTTAATTTTGTCCTTTTCTTTTACTCTCCTCTCCCATTAAAAATCTCCTAAAACAAAGTGTTGAGGATCATATTTGATAATCGAAATTTGTGATCTCTAATTGGAAAAACTTGTGCCTTCTATCGGTGTAATGATTGATTTCAATATTTGTTGTGGGTTGTCTTCGATCCGTGCCTTCTATCAGTGTCAAAGATTGTCTTCTATCAATGTCGTTGATTGCCTTTTATGAGTGTCGTTGATTGTCTCCATTCTCTTTGTTCCATCATTTCTTCATTCGTTTATTCAACTTCATTCATTTAACTAGTTGATTCCTATTAGTTTTACTTAATTTATTTTTAATTAAATTATTGAAGGCTATCAACTAAATTGTGAACATTATGGTCATTTTACAAGAATCTTGTTACGAACCAAAATTTTTGTTATAATTTAATTCCCATGGTTGTTTAAGAATTAAATAGTAGTGATGGTTATTTTTTATCTGTGGTCAATTAATTGATTTAAATTAGTTTGGGGTGTTCTTTAAAATTTATCAAAGATAAATGATAATTTTATTTATCTCTCTCAAAATTCTAGCCAACTCATCTTTTCTTTTGAAAAGTTCAAGACTCCCCACTTTTCCACAATGTAAAAACCCTTGGATTTTCTATCTCTCTCTTGGCTTATTATTTGGCATTTGCTTTGAATTAAAATAGAATATTTAATTGGCATTTGTTTTGTTTTAATTAAGTAGAATAAGTTATTTTTAATAACTTTTCACTTTCTTGTAAGTTACTGGGTAAGGGTGTGTTTGTTATTTGGACATGAGAAGTGGTTAATAACCACTCTTCAATAACCCCTCGTTTATTTTTTGGAGTAAACAATCACTATTAACCATGTTCAACCCTTTAATCCCACTTCAAATTTGTATTTTTTTTCCTTTTTTTTTCAAATTCTATATTAAATCTCATCAAACTTATTTTTTAATTTTGGCTAGCATCAATATTAAAATATATATTTCTAAAAATAATTTTTAACTCTATTGAAAAAGTCAATAGTATGTTGGTTTGGTTGTAATGCAATTTAACTCTACGAATTCGATTTTGAAATAAATTATTTCATAAAAAATTATCAATTAATAATA
>JBBMKA010000009.1:12230665-12246984 GCA_037833695.1 Sechiopsis laciniata | reverse complement strand
TTTATCTTAGAGGTGTAAATGACATGAATTTGAATTCTTCAATTTTAATTATTATTAAATTTAAAAACATAAAAATATTTGTTAAGATCAATCAAGAACAATTGTGGTGAATAATTAAAATTCATAAACTTTCAATTATAGATACATAATTATTATTATTTACTTCAACCCTATTTTCAAATATATATATCAACCATTCTTAACTTCAATCTCCAAACAAGTAGTTGATTACTCCACTACTATTAACTACAATTCCCAAACGAGTAGTTAACCACTCCATACTACCATTAACCACCTCATTCTCTTCCATTCCACTCCACCTTTATGTCCGAAGAACAAACACACCCTAAGAGGTTTAAGAGGAAAAAAAAAATACACAATGTCTTCTTCTCCTTCGCGAACGCACCCACAACTGGCTACATCTTCACCGTCGAACGTCGATTTTTCACCGTCATTTCATCTCTAACGACGTCGGAATTGAGTTGTGGTTGTGCTGAACTTCTATTCGAGTGGTATCTGAGTAGCGCAACTGCGTTTGCGCGAGAAATTGGCCGAACCCACGCTCGTACCCGCGTTGATCCGTAGCCACCATTAAAACCCAATCCTTATGCGCATGCCGATCCTTTTTTCTGCCCCGATTCGAGTCCCTGAAGCCTCCGTGTCGTTCCAGATCTGACCGATCCACGCCGTAGGTATTTGTTCTGTTCGTCTCGGCCGTTGACACGTAAGAGAGAGGGAAAAAAACGCACAGTACGTTGTTTGGTTGTTGCAAACCAGCTGACCCGCGACCCGCTTTCTGCTCCGCCGACCCGCGTGCCCGCTCCATGTCCGCAACCCATCTGTGAGGTAATGGGCTGTATGCCAGTTTGTGTGGACAAATATTTTAAATGAAGTATCTGGGTTGCTGGAAATTGTTTTATTAACTCTTGGGTTTTATTCCTCATTTTGTTTATAAGATTTTATTTAAGTTGCTAGATTTTATATTGTAAATGCCATTGACACTTATTTCAAAAGTTACTTATAAGTTTTTGTGCTGAGAGTTCAGAAACTAAAGTGTGGGCATTGGGTTTGTAAATTGACAAATTAATGGGCTGTTTAGTTAAAATAGATTGTGGGCCATGATTGCTAATTTCCAAAATAAAATTTAAGGTTTTGTTAAAGATTATTTAATATTTTTTCTTGGGAAATTCATATTAATAGGTCATTTAGTTAATATTTTTTTAAAGAGAGAATTTTGTAGGATATTTTTTATCATTTAGCTAAGAGTTTTGGGATACTTAATATATTTTTAAAATGAGTGCCACAAATTTATAGATTTTAATAATTGAGTTTTAAGCCTTGTTTTCAAATAGAATATTTTTATGGGTTAATTAATATTCTTTTTTTTTTAGAGGTTTATGTTGGAATAAATATATTGAATATTATTTATTACTTCTGAATAATAGTTGGTGAATATTTTATAAACTTTGGATTGAGAGTTCTTGGATTATTTTTATTGCCCATCTTGTTGTGAGTTTTCGTTTTAAGAAGGAGCCAAGGTTAACTTTAGGTTATGTTTTGTTTTAGGCTTAAATTCTTAGCTCGTTCGAAGTTTTAGCACGCTATTTGAGGAGTTTTGTATCATCAAAGGTAAGGACTTTTATCTAGGGTTGTGTGGTCCTTAAATGCATTGTTTGCTTGATATTTGATTGATAACTTGCTTGATTGTCTATAAGATGCATGGATTTAATCTTTGAGCTAAGTTTGACCTCGTTAACTTCTAAGCTTGTTGTCTAGACTTTCTATAAGATGCATGGATTTAATCTTTGAGCTAAGTTTGACTTCATTGACTTCTATGCTTGTTGTCTAGATTGTCTATATGGATTTAATCTTTGAGCTAGTTTGACCTCGTTGACCTCTATGTTTGATATTTGAGCTACTGATGGATAATTTAATATTTTTACATACGAAAATGTTCCTTTTTCTTGATACTGCTTAGTAGTATGGGATACTGAGTGGTAATTGATATGATGTAACTTATGAGACTAGTTGCGTTTCTCATAAGTTGTAGCAGGACCAGTTGTATTTCTGACCTTTATTAGGGCCAGTTGTGTTTCCTAATTGTGTAGGACCAGTAGCGTTCCTACCGCCTTATAGGACCAGTTGCATTTCCTATAAGTTTATAGCAGGACTAATTGTGTTCCTGATTTGCTGTAATTTATGGGACTAGTTGCGTTTTTCATAAGTTGTAGCATGACCAGTTGTGTTCCTGACCTTTATTAGGGCCAGTTGTGTTCCCTAATTATGTAGGACCAATAGCGTTCTTACCGCCTTATAGGACCAGTTGCGTTTCCTATAAGTTATAGCAGGACCAGTTGTGTTCATGTTTTTGTGATAGAGTCAGTTGTGTCCCTAACTAGCTAGAACCAGTAGAGTTACTTTTATAGGACCAGTTGCGTTTCCTATTAGTAATCACTTGGACCAGTTGAGCTCCTTACGTAAACAGGTCAAACAAGTACCTGAATAGGTGGGACCAGTTGTGTTTTCCCTAAATAGTTGAGCCTAGAAGTTCTCAACTTAGAGCTTTTAAGTCTATGCTTATTGTAGATAATGAGGGCAGTTTTTGGTTAGAAGTTAAGCTGATGTATTCATTTTTGTATTCTAGGTGAAAGTTCTTACTGAGTAATCTTCATTACTCACCCTTATCATTTTTTCCCCTCCAGGTGCTGAAGTATACCGTGACGGATGAGCTGGACGAGGCTGTTGGATCATGGGGGGACACATGTCCTATTATTTATTAAGTGTCTTTTATTCCGCATGAACTATTTAATAAATGTTTATTTCAATTCATAAAGCTTGCATTTATATTTTGATTTATCCTGGCCAGGAAAATGTTTTACTGTTTTACCCTTATTGAATATTAAGCTGGTTTTTAATTAAAGAGCATGTTTTGATTTTGAATAAACGAGTCATTTGTGAATTTAATTATGCATGCTCGTAAATACCCATTATAGACTTTATTTTAGTCGGGTGTTTACAAATCGGCCAATTTTCTGCTATATAGAAAATATTTTTAAAATTTTGCTATTCCTAAATTTTCTTGGTTTTTTTGCCATACATCTAAAATCTCATATTTTATTTTGTATATTAAGAAATATTTATAATTCAGCTCAATTTTAAACCCTAGAAAATAGATTATCAATAATATTGTTTTAGGAAAAATTACTTTTTAATTTCAAAGGCTGTTGAGTTTAATTTCAATTTGGTTTATATATTTTAAAATTGAAAACTTTTACTTTTAATATTTTAATAATGCTTATTTTTAATTTATGACATAACAAAGTCATACTGTAGTATTGACTAAAATGATAATTAAATTAATTTTAAATTCAAATATATTCAAGAAGTTATTATTTTAATTTTGATATGAATTTAACTTTTATAAGAATAAATATAAAAGTAAAATTAAAAAAAAAAAATACAAAACGAATATTATTGAAATATAAAAATAAAAGTATTACATTTTAATGACAAATATTAGGGCAATTAGGTAAAATTTTATAAAAGAAAAAGAAAGAAGAATTAGAGAGGGGAAGAAAAAATATTGTCAAGAAAAGAACTGAAACACAAAACATGTCCCCGCCCACATAGTCATCGGAATTCATTTTCGCCGTAACAATGCCTTCTCTTCCGGTGGAGATCCGCCGAGACTAGGTCGTCGGGAAATTTTCTTCAGTAGAGTAAACACCTCCGTTTCTCAAATCTCATTTGGAGTGTAATACAATGTCCGATTGCGCTAAATCAGTTCTCGAAGAGGAGATTTCAAAGCTTGAAACCAAGTCCAAGCGCGGCGCCGATGTCGAAGATGCCGATGTTACTGCAAAGAAGTTTAGAACGGAAGCTGCTGCCGATTTAGCCGACAAAAGGTTGGAAACTGTTAATGGCGATGAAGAAAATAAGGTCATTCGTAGGGGAGTGGAGTTTGAAATTGAAGCGGATGCGGCGGAGGATAAAGGGTCCAGGCATACAATGGAGGATGCTTGGGTTTTGCTCTTGGATGCGAGCTTGGATTTTCCTTGGAAATTGAGGTTTTTAGTTGTTTGAGTTATTTATCATGGTTCTATTGCATTTGTGCCCTTGTTTAGTTTATCTGATATGATTCTCGGTGTCAGTTTTCGGTGAAAATCGACATCGAACCGACCTATCAATTTGTTAAAAAATGACACCAAAACCGTCCACAAGGGTGGTGCAGGGGGCTTGGCTTTTGAAGGTTTGCTCTTGACATGTGACATTAATTTGTAGACAATTTTCATGTCAATTCCTTAGATGTCTCCTGGTGCCTAGGGACGGGTGTCGGGTGTGGTTACCCAGTTAGAGTGGAGCGAAACTCCAATTTTTCGGTTAAAAAAAAAAGACACCGAAACCTACAGATCAGTTAAATCGGTCGGCTAACTTGTTGGACAATTCAAGTCGGTTGGTTAGGTCAGTAGAACTAATTAAAATCATGGGATGTTTATTGCTAGCTAAGGTAGCGTCAAAGTGCTACATCTTTATGAACTTAGTGGCTTATTGTGAGTTGTTTGTGACCATTGTGAAGAAATTTTTTCAATTTGTTCTTTGTTTGTTGTGGTCAGATGTGCACATTTTGCTATCTATGATGGACATGGGGGTCGGTTAGCTGCTGAGTACGCTCAACAGCATTTGCATACTAATGTTCTGTCGGCCGGGTTACCACGTGAGTTGGTGTGTTTTGCCTAGTCTGCTTTTGTGCGTATTAGATTATAACATCATCTAGAACTAAAGACCTGGCAGACTGTTTTAAACCATTTATATTTGTTTATGCCAAATGGAGGAACAGTGGCTAAACTCATCTATTTAGAATAGATAATAGAGAATGTGATTGTTTAAAAAAATATATAGAGAGGGAATGTTATAAACAAATTGATTAATTTCTAACAGCAGGCGTCTTTACCAGTATGGCCTGAATTTAGCTGCAAAAGTAATTATACTACTTTGATAAATAAGTATAGGATTTCTGGTCATGGACTTTTTTTTTCTCACTAATTTCCATTTTTGGGCAAGTTTTTATTTTACCTGACTGCCTGGGTCCCTGACTATGATGTCCTATAATTATTTATCACATTATCAATTTACCCTATCAGTTTCTTCACCTGCATTCTAATCCTGCTATGTGTATGGTATTGTGATTCCATATCACCGTTTTCTGTTAACAAGTGGTGCACCAGACTATATTATTGTTTTCTAACTTTCTTTTTTTATGTTACACTTGTTTATGTTGATCCAGTTGGATATAAAAGCAACTAAAAAGGCAATACTTGATGGTATGAATGATTTTTTATGTTCTTCTTTATCAACTTCTGAATATGCCATTTGTAGTCTCATATGCCACTTGATGTATTTTTAATTACCTTTTTTAACATTGTAGGGTTCCGGAAAACTGACGAGTCTCTTCTTCAAGAAAGTTCTGCAGGTACTTCTGCATTTAAGTTATGCGGTTGGTTATTTTCTTTTTCATCATTCAACATATTGAAAATAAGATTGGTAATATGTAGATTTTTATAATTATATCCATTCTATAAAAGTTAGCCTAGCTGTTCCATTTGTATCCACAGAATCGAAGAGAAGGGTTAAATGTAATTGTCTACCAGTAGTTACCAGCAGTAATCATAATATAGGCAATGAGGTTCTTCTGTAAGGGAAATGTATGATTCACTATTAATATAGCCTATTGGATCATGATTGTGTTCAAATTATTTTGTTCCAGTAGCTTTTTTAACGAGAAATAAAACTCGTTAATTAAAAAGATAGTAAATGCCATCTCTGAGAAGGCCAGAGCCAGAGGAGTCATAGAAAAGCGCCATGATTGACTTCAATAACAATAGTGTAGTAGAAAAAGGCCCACCTTCCAACTCTCTACAAAATAACTAACTCCCATTTCCTTTTTCTTCAAAGTAAATTGTGGAGAGCAAATCAGGGTGCTTGAAGGTTTTTTAGGCTATGGTTAAGAATCTTTACTTACATTTTGGTCTTTGACAATTTGTTTCAGGGGGGTGGCAGGATGGTGCTACTGCTGTTTGTGTTTGGGTAATAGGTCAAACGGTAAGTTTGTTAACTGTTTTTACCATTGACCTGCCGGAAAACTAAATATTTTGAAATAAAATTCATATCTTTTATTCAGATAGTCATTGCTTAATTGAGAAAGTAGATGTTATGTGCTAAGTTGCTAACTGGAGCCATTTTTTAAATGAATTATTGAAACCATTGCTACCAAGGGGTTGATTTTGTAGAATGGCATAAATATTAGGGACCAATCTATGTGTGGCTAAATGGTTTACCAAAAGTAGGACTGGTATGCACTTGATTTTTGGAGAGCAGTTTTTTTTGGAACCGCCATATTATATTTATAGTGGACATATATATTGTCATCCTTTTTTCTTTTTTCTTTTTAATGTAAATGCAGCTTGCTTAAGTTATTCTTCATTCAGGTTTGTATTGATATCCATATCCTTGATTTTTAAGATGGTGCTTTTCTAACCAATGAATATTCTAGGTTTTTGTTGCTAATGTTGGTGATGCTAAAGCAGTTGTAGCCCGATCATTGACTGCTGATAAATCATTGAATAATCCTAATGGTGGAAGCTCTTTAAAGGCTATTGTTTTGACAAGGGAGCATAAGGCAATCTACCCACTGGAGAGAGCTCGCATTCAAAAGGTAAGAACTATGAAGATGAGCTATATGTCTTGTTAAGGAAAAGATCAAAAAAAGAAAAGAAGGAGCTGGCTAGAAGGGTAATAGCAAGGCATACAAGTAATGAATTTATGCTTCAATGTCTTATGTGGTAACCTTTACATGGTCGATCATAGATATCATTGAAGGTTCTGTACAAGACCGTACAAATGGATAGTTGAAGCCATGTATCTGATATCTTATTATTTAAGCTCAAGAGCTTATTAGAAAAAGAAAAGATTTAGGTTGTCTTTCCATAATTTATTTTATTCAAGTAAATGTTGGAGAGCATGGCCAATTTAGTTTTCATAGGCAACGAATATGAGAGGATTGATTGGAGAAAGGAATATAAGCTTGTTCTCTTACCTCCTGATTGTCAAATTACTACTTGCCTTATAAGAACCAAGAACACATACACATTTAAAAAGATATCTATTGAAGGAGCAAACCAATTTTCTTACGTGAACTTTTTGTCAAATGCATAGTCGTCCCAGATACTTTTCAACTGTAGAGGGAAAAGGAACCCAGGGTTGAGTAAAGATAATTTCCTTGTGATGCTTACTTACCTGCGCTTAGATGAATATGATATTGAACCTGCCAACTGCCAAGTGTTAACCTTAACCAATTTCATGAATAGAGTAAAAAAAAAATGCATATGATTGGCCAATCTTTTGGGTTCTCAAATGGACATTTTTATGGTCTGATGTACAGTCGTTGGATGTCATGCCAGAAATGAGATGCTCCAACAAAATAGTATTAACTTTGAAATTCATATGAGAATTGAAACGAGCATCCTAATTAGCAAGTACGAATGTTCAATGTTTGACAATTCTAGATAAGTATGCAGCATTTTTTCTTTTGGATAGGAAACAAATCATTGATTTGATTTGATGAAATTACAAAAAAAACAATTTCCTATAGTTAGTTATGTATCTTTCTTTAAACCTTAAAAGGGCACTGTATGCAGTTTGGTTAGTGAATCGCAGATCTGTTGCCTTTATATACTCATTGTACGTCAAATTGCACTAGTCCTTGAAATCCCAATTACAGTTAAGAAAAAAATATGAATTGTTCCAGGCTGGTGGTGTTGTTGGCTCTAATGGTCGACTGCAGGGTCGCCTTGAAGTTTCTCGGGCATTTGGAGATCGTCAATTTAAAAAGGTTTACTGCTTGCATTCATACAGCCTGCTTATTATCCATGTATTCCTATTGTTTATAGTTTAAAATCTCATGGAAAAGATTACGTTGGATGTGAAACATTGCATCTTGAGAAAAATTATAGCAAACTAAAATCTTTTAGGAAACAGTCCTTTTTATGCGGTAGTTCAGAACATGAGGTTTTCCACTTTCCCGTATGATTATGAAAAACTATAATCAGATGTTCTATTTAAGTTTCCTTTATGCACAGGCATTAACCAAAAGTAACTATTTCCAGACATTCTATCCTTAGAATATTTTTTAAATCCAAATTTGAACAGCAACATATACCACTTGCAGTTGGGCGTTATTGCGACTCCGGACATCCATTCTTTTGAATTGACTGATAGGGAACATTTTATCATTCTTGGATGTGATGGACTTTGGGGGGTTAGTTTGACTTTCAGCACTGTTTGCATTTTTGTCTTTTCATTCCTGTTATTGCTATAATTTCTTTATCTCCTTTCCTCTTTCCCTTTTTGACTTATCTTTCTAATTTGTTTCAGGTTTTTGGACCAAGCGATGCCGTTGATTTTGTCCAGAAGTTATTGAAGGTAGGGGCACATGTTTCATATTTTGCCAAGAATCTAACTAAGAGAGCGCTTCATTATCATTTGGGAGTATTCTATTTAATTGTTTATCCTTGCTTTGGGGCACCACTTTCACATTAATCTCATCTTTAGTCAAAGTTCCGTTGTTCTAAATGAAGAATTTTTATTGGCTAATGGCTATGTCAACCTATATCTGTGACTATGACATTCATTTATACCTTTAATGAAGTCATGTGGTCTAGTGGTCAAAGAGGGTCTTGGGAAATTAAGAGGTGATGAGTTCAATTCATGGTGGCCAACCTACTTAGGAATTAATTTCCTATGGGTTTCCTTGACCTCCAAATGTTATAGGGTCAAGTTGTATGTCCGGCTGCAAGCTGGTTCGGACAGTCACAAATATTAAAAAAAAGTGTTGTATCTCATCCACTATGGGTAAGCCATGACTCAAAAGGACAATAAGAGACCAAAATGTTGTGGGTTCATTAACCACCTATCTAGAAATTAATTTCCTATAAATTTTCTTGACATCTAAATGTTGTAGGGTCAAGCTGACTCAGATACTCATAGATAGATATATATATATATATATAAAAATCAATGTTCTATCTCTCTGGCCTCTGCTTGAGAGGGTGACTATGATAAGTTGTTTTATGTTATTAAACACTCTTCTTGATCAAGGATTATGAAAGATTTCCTTGTTGAGCAGGAGGGCTTGCCCATAACATCAATAAGTCGACGTCTTGTGAGAGAAGCTATTCGTGAACGGCGCTGTAAAGATAACTGTACTGCAATGGTTATTGTCTTCAGGCCCAAATGATTAATCAATAATTAATCACAAACGATGTATGAATTGTGTGTTACTGGTGGTGCCATGCAAGCGAACGCGCAAGACGTTAACTTTTTGGTACCGGTGGACTGCTTTTTCGTCGCTGGAGTTGAAGATGTGATGTGGAATGAGTACCCAGTGTTCAGTTTTGTGTGCAGCTGATTTTGTAAGATACTGATGTTATTACCTTCCAACAATATTGTGCAAGTAAAGATTTTCTTAATTGTTTGTATGTTGGTTGGAATGTGTGTAAACAGAGAACTATAGTGTTGATTTCATGCTTAGATATGTATTCTTGTTTATGACCAACCAATCAGGAGTGATGATTTCATGATTGGAACTCAATTATATTCATAATTAGAATCACTTAAAACCAGGGACTTGTTGATTGCAACTTTGCATTGACCTTGTGTACATATTTCTCCATGTTCTCTTTTTGTTGTGGTTGCCAGGTTGTTCCAAAAGTTCAAGAGTTAGTGATATTCTGTTTGTTGTGCAGTAATAATGGCTTTCCATTTGGCAGTTGAACTAACCAGGATGGCTGTGGTTTTTATTTATTTTTGAAATCTTGTTTTGAATAGTTTATAGGGAATATCTTTTCTCTTTTTTTTTTGAAAAAATATATTTTCCTTATAATGCAGATCAATCTCAACCCCAAAAATGGGTGTACTTGGCCAGCTTTTCCAAAGGAACGAATTCAACTCATGTTACCACCTACTTAAGATTGAATATCCTCCGTATTATCTTGGTAACCATATATAGTAACTAGTAAATTTTGATGGTTGTCTCGTGAAAAAGATCGAATTATACAAGTTGATTTGGAAACTTCATATATATATATATATATATATCAATCATTGATTTTCCCCATAATATGTTGTGCTGATTTAAGTTGCATTTTCTTAACCTGCTTTTGGGTGAAGAATCTCATGATTGGAAAGGTAGAAATTGATGGAGATTCGTTTGATTTATATTGCAATAAAGAAATTTGTGCCGCTTAAATGTATTGTATGTATCTCTATTGTATTTTAAGTATATATATAATTTTATATATATGTAGATAGATGGACCATTGAGCACCACTCATATTCTTTAAGGGATTATAATAATAGACATTAAAACATCTAGTTGCATATGCATGCATCATAATCAAAGATGTATTTTCCTATAACAAAAATAATAATCAAATATGTATTTTGTATTATCCTATTGTTTTGAAGAAAAAAATGATAGGAACCAGTGAAATTTATTCAATTTTGATGAAAAGAAAAATGACGAGAATGCTAACTCACTTATTATTATGAAGTTCAAAAGATTTTCTGTTTTTTTTTTTTTTTTTTTTTTGAGAAATGAAGTTCAAATTTTTCTATCGTCAAATGTTGTTATAGAGTTTGTTTAACACTCCCATGAGTTCTTTTAAAATAAAAAATAAAAAATCGTTCACATGAGTTAAATTGTCTTGGCATGAGATAAACAAATCAAATAAAACTTAGTCAATAAGACTGGATTCAAATGATTTTTCTTTTATACATAATATTTAGAACGTGAATTTGAACATATTACATCTTAGTTGTGTGTTCAAACTTTTAAAGTTTTGTGTGTGTGTGTTTTTTTTTTGACTTCATGTATCTTTTTATTAGGTATATGTTAAATTTCTTTGTAATATAATATTTTTTAAGCAAAGAGATTGATTTATTTAGTTAAAAGAAAAAATTCAGTACTAATTTAAAAAAAAACGCTTGTGAAAATCTGCAAGATGGGAGTGGAATAAATTCTTTTTAAACTCCCAGCTAAACTAATTTTGTACAATTTCCATTATAAATTGCCCTATAGGATTTCCTTACAAATTATGCATATAACTTGTCCCTTCAATATATAATAATAATAATAATAATAATAATAAATTGTCCCAACATAAAGAAAAAAAAAGGAGAAATTGTCCAATCAATAATCACAAGCACATGCCAACCTTGGTTCTTCCCCTCATTTGATTCGTTCCATTAACAATAAACCAATTGATCAATTTTCTTAATGCTTAACAATTATCTTATACAAACATCATAATCAATATATATATGGTTATCCTACTTGCATAATTCAACTGTTATGACCACAATTATTGATATTACATCATGTTTCCCTTTTATAAAATAAAATAATATCCCTGTCTAGAGCAGCACAGTTGGATTGATAAGCAGCCATAATTACCTCATTATGATAATTCAATCACATTAGGAGACAAGGGTCAATATTAAACATATAGAAAAATAAAATAGGAAGTGGGATCTTGCTGCCAAGCCAAAAGAAACTGAGATCATCCTCTCTTTCATTATCTGGCTAACATGCTTAATGCCAATACTGTCTCCCCAACAAAATCCATTTCAAAAGTCAACATTCAGAGTTTTCTTTTTTTGTTTTTTTGATATTCGTGAATGTTCGGATCAGCTTATGCATATCTCGACTATTCTTATAGGATAGACCGCCTGTTCTATAACATTTTGACTGTTAAGAAATCTTGCAGGAAATTAATTCTTAAGTAAGTTGTCGAAGTTATAACCTCTTAAATCTTTAAGATTCTCTTTGACCATTAGACAATCTAGGAAAGTTTTTCGTGCGATGTTTCAATCACAGTTAGAAGCTAAAATTCATGCAAAAGATCAAAAATAAAAATATATGCCTATGGATATTGCCAATAATGAGCAGATTCATGATTGTGATAGGCCCTTGGTAGTTGCCTAGCCATAAAATTTCAAAATATAGTATATATATAGGGAGTACTTTTGTATAGTTTATTGTGGTGTCAAGGCAAAAGAGAGTGTAAGAAAAAAACAAACAAACAAATATGGCAAAGGGAAAACTTGTCTCTGACAAAATCAAGCTCATTCTTGCCTTGATTGCTTTGCAGTTCTGCTATGCAGGGTTTCACATTGTGTCAAGAGTTGCTTTAAACATTGGTGTTAGTAAATTCGTCTATCCCGTGTATCGAAACGCGATCGCTTTAGCTCTGTTGAGTCCTTTTGCTTATTTTCTAGAGAAGTAAGTTTGTTAATTTGTTGTGCAAAGCTTTTTTCTTTTATGATTGTGATTATTCATTCTTTCATCTTGGCTTTTTTTTCAGGAATGATAGACCACCTCTTACTTTATCATTGCTGTTTCAGTTCTTCCTTCTGGCTTTACTGGGGTAAGAGATCAAAAAGTGTTTTCCAATCTTTAGAAATTTATTTTCTTTTTCATCTTATGAAATGTTTGAAACTTGTTTGGTTTTAGGATCACTGCCAATCAAGGATTCTATCTATTGGGACTAAACTATGCATCTCCAACTTTTGCTTCTGCAATGCAAAACTCAGTTCCTGCAATTACCTTTTTGATGGCTTCTGTTTTGAGGTACATACCTCTAATGACATTTTTTCTTTATAACTGGGGAGTCTGAGTTTCGCCCCACTACATACCCGAGGCACCAGCACCTGTCCCATGGTTCAGACTTGAGAGACAACAAGAGATTTTACCTTAGTCATAGGTTTCAAACCTGAGACTAGGACCTCCAAGAGAGCATATGTTGGAGACCCCAAGCCTCTACCAACAAGGCCTGCTTTTCTTCGAGTAGAGTGTTCCATTTCTTTGAAAAATCGGTGTTTATCATTTCGAACTTCTTCTCTGTTTCAGGCTTGAGCAAGTCAACTTCAGGAGGAGAGATGGTTTGGCAAAGCTTTTGGGAACCATTGGGAGTGTTGGAGGAGCAACTGTGATCACTCTCTATAGAGGCCCTCCACTTTTTCACAACTACTTAACTCAAGGAAGTAGCATCTTAGGGATGGATGACCCTACAATTAAAGTGCAGAATTGGACATGGGGTTGCATATACCTACTAGGCCACTGCCTATCTTGGGCTGGTTGGATGGTTTTTCAGGTCATATTCATTTTCATTCCCAAAATCATATCCATATTACATTTTTGCTTTACCATAAAGCTTAAATCTATGAGATAGCATATCCCCTAGTTAAAGACCGCTCAACCAAAAGGTTGAAGGTTCGAGTCTCAGTCTCTAATGAACTCACAAAAAGAGACCTTTTTGCCTCTTTTTGGTAGAGTTAATAAAAAAAGTCAAAGCTTTTCATCAGATAGTGTTGAATTATGTTAAACCACCAATCAACCCAAAAACTTAAGGTGTTGTGTTGGAGTAAATTGAAGAAATGACTTGGCAGAGACTCTAATTCAGGACCTTCTGCTCTGATACCATGTTAAATTATGTTAAACCACCAATCAACTCAAAAGTTTATGGTGATGGGTTAGGGTAAATTTAATTATATCAACCAACGGCTGGAAAACATCACAGAATTGTATCTAAAAACAACATTTTCAATTGTCTAAGACTATATTAGGTAGAGTTCATAGGTAAATCTATGTGGGTCAATGTTCGAAGTGGATGATATCATACTAGAGATCTGACCGTGCAGTCTTTTCAATACACGAATTCTATGCTTTTCCACTTCATCATATGATTATACTTAACAAAGAAAAACACTTTTTTTGCAGGCTTCTGTATTGAAAAAGTATCCAGCAAAGCTAACATTAACTTCATACACATGCTTCTTTGGACTGATCCAATTCTTAGTCATAGCTGGCTTTGTGGAAACAGATTATCAGTACTGGAAAATCCAATCTGCAGAAGAACTCTTCACAATCTTATATGCTGTAAACTCTCTTTCCAAACTGTAAAGCACCATTTAATAACTATTTAGGCCGCGTTTGGCCCACGGATTATAATAATCAGTGGGATGGCCCTAACCCAAACCATCATTTTATATCATTTTTGCCGTCATTTCACATAATTCATGGTCTTGTTTAAGATTAACCCTTTCCTAGTTTTTCCTGTTATAATAATCTACACCTCAAACATCGTTTATTATAACTCATGTTATAATAACTTGCACCACATACAATGTTTATTATAATCTCTATTACGATAACTTGTATCCCATACACAGTTTATAATAACTCAACCGGTCAACCGGTACATCGAACACAACCTTAATTTTTTATTATGTTTTTCAAAATTATATTTTTTTTTCTCGCAATTTTTTTTTTTTTTTTTTGTATCATAGTTTTCATATTTCTTGAGAAACACAGAATTCTAAATTCCAAAAACAAGCTTGGATCTTGAAAACTTTTTTTTACATAAACTCATAGTTGTAAGTAGTGTTTATAACTTTAACTCTCAAGCCAACAAGAGCAATAGCTCAACCGGCATTAGTGTATGCATATGGCGAGAGAAAAAAATATGCTATCTCTCAGCTGATTCAAGTCTGTTACTCTGAATTTTACAGGGTATTGTAGCCTCTGGCATTGTCATATCTCTCCAAACATGGTGCATTCACAAAAGTGATCCTGTCTTTGTTGCTGTCTTCCAGCCTCTCCAAACTTTCCTAGTAGCCATCATGGCGTTTCTCATCCTCGGCGACCGGTTGTTCTCCGGCGGGTAAAATCGACTACTCGAAAACATAACGAAGAAAAAAAAGAGCTCTCCATAGGCATTAGTAGGGACTAATTCACTTTTTTTCTCATGATTCAAATGCAGGGTTATTGGTGCTGTTATTATAACACTTGGGCTTTACTTAGTTTTGTGGGGAAAAAGTGAAGAAAAGGCATTGGAAGAACAAGATAAGTCTTTGAAACACCCCCTTTTGTATGACCAAAAAGAGGACAAAGAAGAGCTTGTTGTTTCAGACATACCATGAAAATGAAATGTAATTTTCATGAACTGAAGAATGTATACATAGTTTTAGCAGAAAGAGTTGTGAAGAAGCAGTGGTTGATCCTACAAGATCAAGAATGGATGATTTTTTCTTTTTCTTTTTTAATTTTATTTATTTTAAATTCAACCATATTGGAGTGGGGGAATTCAAAACTGTAACCTCTCGATTATCAAGTCATATATCATGACAGTTGAGCTATGTTCTTGTTGATATGTCTTTTCTTAGTTAGAGATAGAAGGCTAGAATTTTCAACTGGTAAAACAAACTGTTTCTGTTTGTGTTTTTTTTGTTTCTAGCAAGAAGCTGGGAACAGTTGTTTGTGAGAATCTTAAAAGCAAATTGTATTAGGAAGTCTTTTGCATTGTTGTGTTGTGTATAATAATTTCATTTCTAGTTTTTCAATTTCTCTTTTGACTGTGATGGTTAAAATTTATAATTATTGTTTGATTTTAACTTAAGATTGGTTTTGAAATAATAAAATGTTCTTAACTTTGAAAAAAAAAAAAAAAAAAAAAACTTACCGATTGGTACTAAATAAAGTTATTGAGTGAATCTACACTTGATTTTTTTTTTTTACTAAGTTAATTTATTCGAAGAAAAATAACTTACCGCGAGTTAGTTATTTTACAAATATTTTTTTTCCAAAGACCTTTTTTAAGTACTCGTTAATTTATTATTTATTATAATCTTTTTTTTAATAGAAATTCTTGTTAAATTTCTTCTAATTCGTATAACATTCTACAAGTAAATCAGCTAAATGATAACAATAAATTTATAAAAATAGTGAATATTATAGGAAGCTAGGAACCTCTGAAAGAAAGGAAAATCAATATTTAAAATTAGAAGTATGCTTAAAATACATGAATTTTCGTATACTTAAAATACACATAGACATATTTATAAGCTAAATTATATGCATACAAAATATCTATACTTTTCTATTTACTTCAACTCACTCATATATTTTTGAAAATTGCCACATTACTTTAACTCTCTATTAACGTTTCAAAACTTTATTAAAATATAAATTTATCAAAACGTTAAATAAAAAATCAATACCACAATAACCTAGAATAATGTGACAATGATTTTTTTTTTTTTTTTTACAGCACAATGAAATAAAAATAAACATATCAACAATTTTTCTATTCAATAATAATTGGATAGAATGACATTGCAATTTTGAAATAATATAAGTTTTTTTTTTCCTCAAATCATAATATTGCAATTTTTCTATATAAGTACTTTTTAAACTCAATAATATA
>JBBMKA010000009.1:12219151-12230565 GCA_037833695.1 Sechiopsis laciniata | reverse complement strand
ATATTGCTTCTCGAAAAAAAAAAAAAATAGTTGTTTGTTTGTTTGTTTCTCATGAAAAATGCAACAAATTTCTTAAAATAAAAATGATATTTATTTATTTATGTTATTGTTAGTGTTAATTTTAGTTTTTATTTTTCATGAATAAGAAAAGGAGAGAATACCTAAACAAAAGGGTGTAGGTATAGGTATAGAATTCTCGAATGGGTTAAGCGTTGGAACGAACTGAACCAAGTTGGGGTGCAACTGCAACAACGTGGAGCTGCCAGAGCTTCATCTTCTCCAATTTCAGAAAAACCCTAAACCTAATTCATCACTTCAATCCCCAACAACAATGCCTTACTCAACCATCTTCAACGCCTATATCAGAACAGCCTCCATTTCCATCTCTCTCAAACCTTCAACGCGTTTCAGAAACCTTTTCTTCCGGCGCCTGTCCATGGGGATTCCCGACTTCCACTCCCGCCATGGCTCCATGCCCGGTGTTCGATGTATGGCCCAATCCAAGTGGGTTGAAGTTGCGCCGCCCAGGGATACACGGCAGGACCAGGCTAGGTTGGTCTATTGGCAGCATCAGCCATCCTCCAATTATGGTCGCTTTTCGTATCAGGATTTGTCCAGTGAGGATTCCGATATCGAATTCGGCTCTCCGCCTGGGATTAAGGTATGCTTCTTTTGTATTTCTGCCATTGGTTGTGTGTTTTGGAGTTTGATGGAATTGTGTTTAATACCCGTGTATGAAAATCAAATTGTGATTGTTACTGTAAGTAATATAGCGCGGTGGTCGGACGCTTGGCCTTTCAATGTCTGCTCTCCTCACAGTGAAGCTTTGAGACTCATGTGACATTAATTTGTAGACACTTTCTGCGTCTCATTGTCTGGCCTACATGCATGGTTATCTTGTAGCAAAATTCCGATTTCTCAGTTTCCAAAAAAAAAGAAATAGTAAAATGCCGAGGAAATGCCCATAGGATAAGAATGAAAATTAATGATTAGATTACCATATGAACCAGTGTGGTTTTTGGTTTATGTGGGTTTGAGAAGAATGTTTCCATTCTGGAAGCTCATCAAATAGTGTTCTGTTTTTACTGCATAGTTTATGATATTTTGAAGGACGGAATGAGTGTGTTAAGTAGCTAGCACAAAATTTTAAAGGTTGGATTTTGGAGTTCCCAATATTTTTTCTAGGAAACAAAACCTTTCAATGATGTATGAAAAAGTTACAAAAAGTTCTATTGAAACTAGTTACAAAAAGCTTCTCCAGTGAGAAATGAGAGAGCTTCAATTCCTTATAAGTAGAGTAGTTAATTTACTTCTGGCAGTTGCGCTAGTTTTCCATTTCTCATTTCACAATTCTTGGCCTTTTGGCTTCGGTTCATTAAATATTTTCTTCATGGTTTCTAGAGTTCATCAACACTTGAAAACATAGATGAGTGGAGATTTAAGTTAACCATGCTTCTACGCAACAATGACGATCGAGAAGTAGCATCAAGGGAGAAAAAGGATAGACGTGATTTTGAGCAACTGTCAGCATTGGCAACCAGAATGGGTTTGCATAGGTATTCTAACTTTATTATTCTCTTTTAATACTTCTTTAATATTTATTTCAGCTCCCATATGATGCTTATTGACATTGTTTTCAATGGCAGCCGTCAATATGCAAGAGTTGTGGTATTTAGTCAAGATCCTCTGCCGAATTACAGGCCAGATCTGGATGATAAGAGACCACAGAGAGAGGTATTTGTTTTTTCATTCCCAAAATGTTTAGGGTTCTTTTTTTTTTTGTTATTAGTAAAGAAACACGTTATTTTTGCTAGAGTTCTTTTTTCTTTTTAACAAAACACATTATTTTTACTAGAGTTGAGTGTACCTACTTCTTCATCCTTTTTTCTTGTTATTTATTTATTTTTAATCCATCTTGATTCTTGGGTGATGATTCATTTATATTCATGGTCATTTGCAGGTGGTTTTACCTTTTGGGGTCCAAAAGGAAGTTGAAGGCCATCTAAGATTGTACCAATCTCACAAGTCTGTGACAAGAGGACATTTTTCTAATAGTTACTTACCAAAGTCTGGCATTGCTGTTAATGGTGCTAACAATAATGGACTGTTTGAGCGCCAGGAGCCTTCGACAACACAAAGTGTTGTCATGGAGAAAATTCTAGGTCGCAAAAGTTTGGAGCTGAAGAATCAACAGAAAGATTGGCAGGTTATTTTTTTTTTCCTTTTAATTTTATAACTTTCTGTTAGCATAATACTATCTCTTTTTGTTGTTGGCATCCACATTTCTTCCTAATCAATTTGTTGGAGACTTGCTTGTTTGATTTGTTATAAATCTCTAGGAATCTCTTGAGGGCCAAAAAATGATGGGATTTCGCAAAAGTCTCCCTGCATTCAAAGAGAGGGAAACATTGTTGAAAGCCATTTCAGAAAATCAGGTACTTGATGATGTTAAATGATTAGCATAATTCATGCTGGTGTAAACATATTTTTATGAACTTTGACTGACTTAGAGAGATGATATGCAGGTTGTTGTTGTCTCCGGTGAAACTGGTTGTGGTAAAACCACACAGCTTCCTCAGTATATATTAGAATCTGAGATAGAAGCTGCTCGTGGAGCTTCTTGTAGTATTATCTGTACTCAGCCTAGACGTATTTCTGCCATGGCTGTTTCTGAAAGAGTTGCTGCAGAACGTGGAGAGAAATTGGGGGAGTCTGTAAGTTACTGAACTGAGGTTTTGATTTTCTTTTTCTTTATAACATTTTGATTTATTTAATACTTGAGTTCTATTTTTCTTTTCTTGGAAGGTTGGTTATAAAGTTCGGTTGGAGGGTATAAAAGGGAGAGACACCCGTCTTCTCTTTTGCACCACTGGTATACTATTGAGAAGATTGCTTGTTGACAGAAATTTGAAAGGTGTAACTCATGTTATTGTTGATGAGATTCATGAACGTGGAATGAACGAAGGTAATATTAAAACATTAAGATATTGTATCCATGGATCTATTTTTTAAGATTAATGAAGCAAGTTATATCCTTACATTTTAAAAAGGTGATATTAAAATATAAAAATACCATTCGATTAATTTTTGAAGATTTAGATTAACCAACTTAGATCTTTCTACCAGATTTTCTTGTGATTGTTCTGAAAGATCTTCTTCCACGACGGCCGGATTTGAGGTTGATCTTGATGAGCGCAACTCTAAATGCAGAACTTTTTTCTTCTTATTTCGGTGGTGCTCCAACAATGCATATTCCTGTAAGTTTATATAAATTATAAGGTTTGATGGATAAAAATAAATTTCCATTTCTTCTTTCTTTCTTTTTTCCCTTCTTTTGATTTTTTTTGGTTGTTTTTGAGTAGTGTGTTGATGTTGTCAGTTATTTTTCCATCTTTACTTACAGATAAGTGTAGGATATTCAAGGCTTTGTAACCCATCTTATTTGCTTGTGTTATAATTAAGAACTGGGTAGAAAATCAAAAGATGTGCGTGTCTCGGTTTTTTCACAAATGCTTATATTTTTAAATAAAGCATGGGAAAATGATAGTTCTCTTCTGTTGAGCAATTGTTTTAGTGTTATGTTATTGCCTTATTGGTCGCATTATGTTCTTTGGCTTGATTCTCAAAGTTGTCATATCTTAGTGTCCTTGTATACATTTTAATGTGGGAGGCACACTGTCATAACTCACATTACCCTTTTAAGGATTTTTTTGTATACATATTAGAAAAAAAAAAACTGGATTGGAGGCTGTTTCTTTAGAGAGGCCTCCCATTTGTGGGGTTTTTAAAAATTTGTTTGTATGTTCTTTAATGAGAACTTGGTTTATCAACAAAAAAAAAGCAAGCAAATGCTATTTTATATTCTCCTTGCTTTTTATTACACAAGTCATTTTAGCGGGATTCTTGCACGGTAGATTGGTCCTCTTTGGGTGATCATAGGAATAAACTTTCTTCTCACCCATTATATTTTCTTCTTGCTGATTATATTTTCAGGGTTTTACATATCCAGTTCGTGAACACTTTCTGGAGAATATTTTAGAGATGACTGGCTATCGATTGACTCCATCTAATCAAATTGATGATTATGGTCAAGATAAGGCATGGAAAATGCAAAAACAAACCCTTGCTCTAAAGAAAAGGAAAACCTTAATTGCTTCATCTGTTGAGGTATACATACATTCTCCTTGTATGTTGTATAATTTGATTAGGATGGCACTCCTTCTAGTAAGGAAATTTTAGAGATAGTATTTGAACGATCTATATTCTCTAGAAGAAGATGTCAGTTGGTAGAAGCTGGTAGTAGGATTCTGTCTGCAAAAAGAACCGTGAAACAAACAAATAAAAAATTGAGATTGTAATTCTAATTACACATGGTAGTAAGTAAAATATACGAAGTAGGACCAAGATATTGTAGTTGATGAAAATTCTAACCGACGATAATTCATTCTTATTTTCTCTACTGAACCTTCTTGTTTTGGCACAGGATGCATATGAGACTGCTAACTTGTCAGCATACAGTCATCGAACTCAGGAGTCTCTATCTTGTTGGAATCCTGACTCAATTGGTTTCAATCTCATTGAACATGTCCTCTCTTATATTGTCAAGAGGGAGAGGCCAGGTGCTATATTAGTTTTTATGACCGGTTGGGATGATATAAATTCTTTAAAGGACCAGCTCCAGTCTCACCCTTTATTAGGGGATCCTAGCAGAGTCTTGCTCCTTCCATGCCATGGTTCAATGGCCAGCTCTGAGCAGGTAACTATATTTCACTTGTTGCACATGTGATTGCCAATAAATAATAATATGAAATACTCGGCATCTTTGAATTTGAATTTTGAAGTTGCCTTTTTATCTGGTATGAACCTTTTTTTTTTTTTTTTTTTTTTTTACATATTTTGTCATCAATTGAAACAGAGATTGATATTTGATAAACCTGAAGATGGAGTTAGGAAAATAGTCCTAGCTACCAACATGGCAGAGACTAGTATCACCATCAATGACGTGGTTTTTGTTGTTGACTGTGGAAAAGCAAAGGAGACATCTTATGATGCACTAAACAACACTCCTTGTTTGCTTCCATCCTGGATCTCTAAGGCTGCTGCACGACAAGTAAGAATAATTTGATACCACTTGATTTTGTACGTTGGTTTGTCATTCCAAACTCATATTCTTTTTTAACTTCATGCATTTTTTCTTGACCACAAGTTTGTATATAATGTGCAAGTCTGTAAGCTGCAACAAAACAGTTACTTTTTTTTTCGATATGATGCATTTGTTGAATTAGAACTTAATAACCCATTATTAAAAATTTCAAAGTAGAAACCAAACCTCCCAAGTTGTCACATGAATGGCTAATTAAGCTGCAAAAGCAACAAAACAATTACAAAAAAGAAAAGGAAAGGAAGAGGAATTCAGTCAATCCATACCTGTCTCACTTTTTGGGTTGCTTCAGAAGTTAAAGAAATGGATTCATGTCAACTAAATATGGCTTTTCTCTTTTGTTTTTGTGGATAATTTAATAACATTTGCATTAATCACTGACTCGGTTGATCCCCTTCCCCCACTAACCAGAGAAGAGGTAGGGCTGGTCGTGTTCAACCTGGCGAATGTTACCATCTCTATCCCAGATTCGTGCATGATTCCTTTTCTGATTATCAACTGCCAGAACTTTTAAGGACTCCATTGCAGACATTGTGTTTGCAAATCAAGAGTCTGCAACTTGGAAGTATATCAGAGTTCCTATCAAATGCACTGCAGCCGCCTGAGCCTTTATCAGTAAGTCCAACTTTAATTTGCCTCTCAGTAATATATAGTTGTAACTTTACATGTAAGGTAATTTGATGAGCCTTTTCTATCGAACTTCTTGGATTTTATGTTTCCTCCGTCTGTTATTTGTATTCCACCTTGCTTATGTGTTGTTTTTCTCCTTGAAGGTTCAAAATGCCATAGACTATTTGAAGACAATCGGAGCTCTAGATGAGAAAGAAAATCTAACTGTTCTTGGTGTGGATTATTTCATCTCTTCTCTATTGTTGTAAAAATATTTCTTCTGTTATTTGCTTTCCCTACAAGGGTAGAAGCCCTTAAATTCTGGTTTGTCATCCTGCAGGGCAACACTTATCAGTTCTTCCAGTCGAGCCTAAACTGGGAAAAATGCTCATCTTAGGAGCTATTTTCAACTGTCTAGATCCAATTATGACTATTGTTGCTGGGCTTAGTGTCAGGGATCCTTTCCTAATGCCAGCTGATAAGAGGGATGTAAGTTTGCCAACATTTCATTCTAAAGCATTTATTATTTACTTGATGAGAGACTGTTTCTCAGGAGTGCTGTTACAAACGTAATTTGTTACAACCATCTGTTAAAGCATAAACTTTATATTTTATTTTTATCAATGGTTATTAACAAGAAGAATTGGTTTCAATTGGGGTCCTTTTTCCTGATGCAGTTAGCCGAATCAGCAAAAGCACAGTTTGCTGCTCGTGACTACAGTGATCATCTTGCCTTAGTTCGAGCATACGAGGGTTGGAGAAATGCTGAAAGACAGCAATCCGGTTATGAGTACTGTTATAGAAACTTTCTCTCCATGCAAACTATCAGAGCCATTGACTCTCTGAGGAAGCAGTTCTTCTTTTTGCTGAAAGACACTGGTCTAGTTGATTTGGATACAGAAAAATCCAACATCTCAAACCATGATGAGCATTTAATTCGTGCAGTCATCTGTGCTGGTTTGTTTCCTGGAATTTGCTCTGTTGTGGTAAGCTATGTTAGATCTATTCATCTGTCTGCTTTTTTCTTTTTTCCTCCCATAGTTGGGATTTATTTATTTTTTATTGAAATTGCAATAGGCTTTGCTGGAATTGTTTTATATGACCTTAAGTTCCACGAACAAAAGAAATGATCATAACAACTTTGTGACAGTACATGATTTATAGCTTCAATTGGCTTGATTGATGCTTTAAAAAAAATAATAAATCAATAAAAACTTCATAATTCTTTTTGTTCAGAATCTCATGCAACAGACTGATAACTTCATAAAACTTTCATAATCTAAGTTTGGATGACACTGATTAGAATCATTTTGAACAGAACAAAGACAAATCAGTAGCTTTGAAAACAATGGAAGATGGTCAGGTTATGCTATACTTGGTAAGTTTTTTCTTGTTTCATCCCCCTCACCCAACTTATTTTGCCATATTATCGAATGGAGAAATGATTCATTTGATTTGTTTATTCTTTGACTAATTGAACAGAACTCAGTTAATGCTGGCTATCCCAAAATTCCCTACCCATGGCTGGTGTTTAATGAAAAGGTGAAAGTCAATTCAGTCTCCCTTCGGGATTCTACCGGTGTTTCCGACTCTGTCCTCCTTTTATTTGGAGGACACGTTTCAAGCGGAGGACTTGTACGGGTTTCTCTTCTTAACTTCACTTCAGCAAATTACTCCGCCATTTGTTACAAAACTAAAACCCGTGACCAATTGTTTGAATGTTATAGGATGGTCACCTCAAAATGATGGATGGTTATTTGGAGTTTTTCATGAAACCTGCATTAGCCGAGACTTATTTGAGCCTTAAAAGGGAGCTTGATGAGCTTGTTCAACAAAAAGTAAGTTCAGTTTTGTTTTGGAACTTTAATTTTTGTTCCAATTTTTCCCTTCACACTTCTTAATCCTAGTTGCGATGGGTGCTGTTAGTCCTCTTATGAGTTTGTGTTTTGTTTCTGCAGCTTTCAAATCCAAAGTTAGATATGCAGCCACACAATGAACTACTAACAGCAATAAGGTTGTTGGTGTCGGAGGATCGATGCGAGGGTAGATTTGTCTACGGTCGCCGCGCGCCTGTACCATCAAAAAAGGCAATGACCGACAGTCTTCCTCGACAGAAAAATGGTGATGGAGCTGGGGGTGATAATTCCAAGAGTGAGCTCCAGACCTTACTTCTGAGAGCTGGGCATAACGCGCCAACTTACAAAACAAGGCAGTTAAAAAACAACCAGTTCCGCTCCACCGTTATTTTCAACGGGTTGGACTTTGTAGGCCAACCCAGTGGCAGCAAGAAACTTGCAGAAAAAGATGCAGCTGCTGAGGCTTTGCTATGGCTACAAGGCGAAACACAGTCATCTTCACAAGCTATAAACCATGCTTCCATACTTCTCAAAAAGAGCAAAAAGAACAATGACAGATCATCATTTTGCAGTGCCAAATGGAGTTGATTGGACCGATAAAGAGTACGAAAAGACGATATTTGTTACTGGCTTTGAATGACTGCAACTCGCTCATTGTTCAAAGTTTCCACATTCAAGACTGGGGAAATAAAATGTTTTGACCATTCTAAATACCAGCCGATCCAGTTCAATCATCAGTTCTGGATCTTGACATGGAGATGACCTTGAACCATCCATCAACAGGGAGCTCGCCGAGCATCATTTTTCCGAAACGAAAAACCAAGGTCTTACGCAATGCGAATATACCATGAAGCGACTTACAGTAACAGAAGCAAGAATTGGCAACCATAATTTTGCACACCCTAAATTACCCTCCATAGATGAGTTGATTATTGCTTCAAAATCCATTGTGACCCTTCTTGTACAGGCCAAGGGGATTGATTGAGCAATGCCCTCAAAAGCTGCAGCAGACTTGATATTGTTTGTTTGGTCACCATATTTTGCTGGTGGCTTAAGTTATTCTTAAATTAATGCTAATGTTATACATAGAGTTTAGCTCATTGATAAATTTGGGTTTAGTTCATTAATAAGTTGTTTTTTTAGTCATAAATTTCCTTAATTCTCAAGGAGCATTTTTCAGGTCAATTGAACTATCTCATGTTAGTATTCCATGTTGAAGATTAGAAAAATACTAGTCTGACTCTTTGTTTGGGGGACAAAGAGTCAGACTAGTATTTTTCTTTTTAAACATGTTTATCAACTTTTGCACTCATTGATTAATAAATTAATTAAACAACAGTTGAAAAATGAAAACATTGGTACTTAAACTGCCAATTAGTAAAAGTTTAAAAAAGTTTGTGTACTTTTAATTTTGTAACAAACAATTAATTTAGTCCTTATATTTGAAACTATTCTTTCAATTTTTTTTTTAAAAAACCCACATTATAATGTTATATGGGTACCAAATGAATATGAGTTTAAGTAAACAAAAACAAAAAATATGTATTCTCAACTGACAATTTGTGAAATAATACGTGAAGGGAAAAACTTGACTGCAGACCGTTACGTAGATGTTTCTACAGACCTTCCATGTGGCATCTTAATACTGGGCACGTTTTTATTTTATTTTATTTTTTACTTTCCTTAAAAGTAGGGGACATTAACGTCGTTTCATTATTATTATTATTATTTTTTATCTCTCTATTCTTTTTCCCTGTTCTTCTTTTCACTTATTCTTTCTCTTCTGTTTTTCTTTAGTTTTGCACTTTTTTTTTTAGCTTCATGTCACGTGGCTGTTATGGTAATTACAGCGAAATGTGAGGCCTTAATCTCCAAGATTTGTTGCCCAAGTAAGCCAGTGAAATTTTTTAACATATCTCTTTCCTTTTCCTAAATATAACAATATTAAATTGAGCAGTATATTTTTAAAAATTCATATATGGAAGACTACTACATTTTTTCATGTGTTTACTTACCTAAACATTACCATTTTCAAAAAATAAAAATAAAAATAATAAAGGGTGATAGATAACCAATTATAGCATACATATTTTAATTATAACAACTTTTTAAAAATATTTTATATCTAACAAAATATGAAATATTTAATTTGACTGAATTCTAATAGTTTTGAGTAATATTGATTGAAAATCATCAATTTCACTCCAATGAATCTATCTATTTTGTGTCTATTAATTTAATGCGATTGAATTCATTTTTATTATATTAAAATTTTTCTCTATCGGTAGATTTCTTTATTTATTTTATTTTCATTTTTGCTTCTAAACTTAGAATTTAATATGCTCAAAGTTAAAAATCTTTGATATTTAAAAGGTTAGAAATAGTCTTCATAATTTGGTCTCTTTAATTTTTTTTGTTTGATATGGACATTAATGTTTGCGTAACATGCTGACCGTGTATAGTTTCAATATAAGGAGCAGTTCAATAGGCTAATGATTTCCCTGTTTTCAAAAAATAAAAAATAAAATTCTCACGTAAGGATTTAGTGGCGCGTTACCAATATCTATTTTAACTCAACGGTCGTATGCCCAATCTTGAAAGTTGCAAATTTGAAAAAAAAGAAAAACGATAAAAGAAAGTAGAATTCTCCATTGAAAATGATTGGACGTTTTGTTTCATAAAAAAAAAAAAAAAAAATTATTGTAAGTTGAAGGAAGCCATCTCAAAATTTTCCACCACTTGCAAAAATTGTGTGGATGTTTATATGTGGCCGCCACGACCCATTTTCTGTCCTGTGCGAGCAGAGAAATATTCATGGAGAAAGCTTCCATTTCTTCAATGAACTCGCCCCTTCTTCACATTTCTGAAGAAGAAGAAGAAGAAGAAGAAGATGATAAGATTTTCAGAAGAAAACTCATAACTGAGGAAGTAAAGAAGCAGCTATGGCTTGCAGGGCCTTTGATTTTGGTCAGTCTTTTACAATACTGTTTGCAGATGATTTCGGTCATGTTTGTCGGTCATCTCGGCGAGTTGCCCCTTGCTGGTGCTTCCATGGCTACTTCTTTTTCCTCTGTCACTGGTTGCAGCTTGTTGGTGAGTTGGGTTTTTGTTTTTTTTTTTTTTTTCTTGAGATAAACTTATTGTTGTCTTGCTGGATGTTTGCATAATGATTTTGTTGAGAATGATGCACTTGTAAGTTGTACCCACGTTGTTAGAAGAGGTTTGGGGTCTTTAAGGTATGCTCTTCGGAGGTTCCAAGTAAAACCACTTGGGGTGAAGCTCTCATTCTCTTCGAGAAAAGAAAAGAGAATGGTCGGTCTCGTTGGTAGAAACTTGGGATCTCCAGACTCCAAGTATGTTCCCTTAGAGGCCCTAGATTAAGTGTATAATCGATTTTTATCTCTAGGGTCTGTGCCTTAGACATGCCGCGGGTGCCCGATGTAGAGAAACTTCTTGGACGGATACTCAAAAGTATGTAATATGGTATTAGAATCCATCAAATCAAACTGAGTATTCGGTCTAATGAAAATGAAAATTTTGATCCGATTCAAGATCGGTAAACTCATGTTGTGGATCCCACATTGAGATAGTTCTTCTAACATTTATAAAATAGATGAGTTAGGAACCATACACTATCTAAAGCCCAGGTGCCTCAGTTATGTAGTGGGGTAAAACTCCAATTCCGGTTATAAAAAAAAATAAAGAGAAAGCTGTACTTTGAGTTTCAAACGTAGTTATCTTACTTAAAACTGTTTGTATTTGAATGTATGTTTAGATGGGGATGGCTA
>JBBMKA010000009.1:12195973-12216727 GCA_037833695.1 Sechiopsis laciniata | reverse complement strand
TAGGAGCTCGAGAGAGCCAGAGTCCAGAACTTGAGGAAGTCAAGGGAAACCTTGGTTGCTCGCTTTACCTTCCCTTCTCTGAGGCGAAATGTCCGAAAACCCCGCAACCCTCCGATACTTGTTTTTATTCGATCTTCGTGTTTTAGAAAGCTTGCAAATTTTATTTATCCATCTTAACAAAAATCTATTTTTATCAATTGGTTACCATTCTGACTCGTGCGAAAACGACTATAAAACATAGCGAAAAATCCCTGAGGAGAATGACCTGACCTGTACTTATTAAAACTTGCTACAATCTGACCGCGTATACTTGCGGGTCACAGCGATTCACACGCTCGTCATTGTTGGATTTCGCTTCGCTTAGGCGAAGCCATATTTCCTGTGGACCGTACTCAATCAAGCAAAAATATTTATTAAGAAAAAAAAAAGACACGTGTGAATTTAGCGAACAATAGTCAACCTTTCATTATGTAACTAAGAATTTTATTGTCTCAATGATTAAAATTTAATATTATGAAAATGTTACTAAGTGTTTAATTTTAAATATATGAACCAAATAAAAACTATAATAGAAAAGCCTACCCACCATACAAAATTCACAATTTGAGCACTTATATGTTCCATCTAGATTTAGTTACAATCAGTCCCCTCGGGGACATCTAATCAAAAAAGATTTAGTTACAACCATTTTTTAATAAAAAAATTGGACTTCTTAATTATTATTATTATTTTAAGTTACTTTTCATAATTTTAGAAACTAAAATTTAGCCTTTGATAAAATTTTAAAAAACAATTCTGTATTTGCTCTCGAATTAAATAAATAACTTTTTATTTTGGTTAAAATACCATGTCACTATAATTTAACTCTTGTTTCATTTTAAACCATGAATTTTTTTTATTTAAAAAAAAAACCATGAATTTTAAAATTTTAGTCCATCAATAAAAAAAAAACTTAAAATTAGTCTTTTTAGTAGGATTTTATTCACTTTTTTCTTTAAAAACTTATCTTTTACTAAACTGTACAAATATGTTCACATTTATATTTGCTTATATTTAAATTATTAATAATAATGATATTGAACAAATTTAAATTAGTATTAACTTTAAAGTTATAATTGTGATAGAAATCAATTTTCTTTTCAGTTTAATTGATCTCCTAAATATTGATTGACTTGGAATGATCAAGATGTGGTTGAAGAACTAAGAGATGATGAATTGTATTGGTCACATATCTAAAATTTAATACTTATCATTTTCTTTATATTTAAAGATATGGTAGGTACATATCAAAAAATATGTTGTAGGGGTTAAGAATTATATACAGGAATATAATACTAACATTGTTCTCGAATGATTATGCTGTTGTTGCCATTAACTACTAACAACAAAACTCTATTGTTATGGTATCAGAGCGTAACTAAAAGCACATCAGTTTTTTTCAATGTGAAACAATTGTCGCATGGTGAATATCTCCAACATGCCCTCTCAAGATGAATCATATATTGGGACATGTCATCTTGAATTGGATTCGAATATGTAGACCAAAATACCCGCTTTGGCTTACTTTTTGCTAATACCTACTTAAGTTTTAAGTTTATGCCCGCTTGGTGGGGTCCACACCCGCTTTAGAATTCAAATTATTTTGGGTTGGAATCGAAATTTGGGGACCAATAACTCACATAAAACTCTGATACTATATTAGAGAATATGAGGTTCCACCTCAAATAACTCATATCTCTTATAAAAGAGTTGAAGAATCATCACTTTTTTAATGTGGGACAATTGCCACATGGTAAGTGTCTCCAACAATTACAAGTCCTTGACATTATCATACTTATTCAAATCCAGTGCACCCGGGTGGGTTGAAATAGTAGAACAAGAAAAACTCCGCCCTTTCGCGGATGTTATTATGTTCAAAGAACATGTGTACGCAGTTAGCAACTTTGGAGGACTTGGAGCTTTTGATATCGATAAAGAAGAATTGCATGTCGTCGTTCTCAACAGGGACAAGATGGGGTATGTTCGTGTAGCTTACCTCGTACACAGTCGTCTCGAGGTAAGTTAGTGCAAGTTCGGAGATTTACCGATAATACTACGGCTGAGCAATTTCATGTGTTTGTTCTTGTGGAATTAGATGGAGGAAATATATGATGAGATGGATTAGGGTGAAGAGTTTAGGAAAAGATGCATTGTTTTTGGGGGTTAATTCTGCGATACAATTTTATTTTTTATACTTAAATATTGTAGGGTACATATTAATAATTATATGAATATAACTCCGTAATTGGCCAGATATTCTCTATATGTATTTGTTTGATGTTTTATAAAATTTGATAAATATTTTATACGAGTTGGAATATTTGATATTTTTGTAAATACATATGTATGTAAAGTTAATTAACGGAAAACAGAAGATTTAAGTTTTTTTTCTTCCTTAAAGTAATCATTGGTTACACCTCAACACCCTACGAAATATAAATAAATATATATGGACCAATTTTAAAATAATTACAAATATAAACAAAATCTAAAGTTTTTACTATTCATTAACCGGTCAATAACTACATTTTCTATTTTTTAAGTCATTGTATTTATAATTATTTTGTAGATTTGACTAGTTTGATAAATTTTTTTATCCTAAACGAAGTTGGAGAAGGAAAAAGGAAATATCGGTGTATAAGTATAAGTAGCGAACAACCTTAGTTTATAGGCATTATTATTAACATGTCTTCTGATAATTCTCCAATCGTTGAGCTTCCAGCTGATGTTCTTCATCTTATTTTGAACAAATTATCCACAATTTCAGACCACATTAGTTTCAAATTCGTGTGTAAACATTGGTACAACGTAGCTCAACATCAAAAACAATTCCCTTTCCTTTTAATACCCACGAAATTTCTAGACCAACCACTTTTATACGATTTCAATACTCATGAATATGTTCCAAACACAACCCTTCAATGGAAAAATATTCCACAACGTTTTTGTGGATCTTCCTTTGGTTGGTTGGCTTCCACCACCAAATCCAACCTCTCTTTCACCAATCCCTTCCACTCCCAAACCCTAACCTTCCCACTCCCTCCCGGCACCGCCCTCGCCCCCGACCTCCCCCTCGACCGCACCGTTGTCAAAGCTATACTCTCTAAAAACCCTACATTATTCCCAAATGATTACGCCGTCGTTGCCATTCATTATAAGCCCCTGAAATTATCATACTTCAAACCCAGTGCACCCAAGTGGGTTGAAATACTACACCAAGATAAACTCCGTCCTTTTGCGGATGTTATCATGTTCAAAGGACGTGTGTACGCAGTTAGCTACTTCGGAGGGCTCGGAGTTTTTGATATCGACAAAGAAGAATTGCATGTCGTTGTTCCCAATGGGGATGAGATGGGGTACGTTCATATAGCTCACCTCGTAGAGTCGTCTCGAGGCGAGTTATTACAAGTTCGGAGATTTATCGGTTTTGTGTCTAAGACTGATCAATTTGATGTGTTTGTTCTCGAGGAATTAGATGGAGGAAATACGATGAGATGGATTAGGGTCAAGAGTTTAGGAGAAGATGCATTGTTTTTGGGGGTTAATGATTCGATTTCGGTTAATTTAGGTTCTAATAACAATAATAATTGTGAATCTAATTGCATTTACTACACACACAGCTATCATAGACAAAGCCAAAGTTCATACCTAGACATGGGAATCTACAACTTTGCTAAACGTAAATTCTCGCGTGATCAATATAATAATTCACTCGATGAATACTTGCCGCCTCCCATTTGGATACAACCTTTTTGAATGTGGAATGTAATCTTAGGTCTAGTATTTAAATATCCTTAGATATTTTTTAAGATTTCTTTAATATTTTCTAGAGATTCTTTATAATTTGATTTTTTTTTTTTTTTTTTTTTATATATAAATTTTTTTTTCTTCAGTTTATCATTAAATGATTTTCCTTTTTTTTAATGTTCTTTTTTTAATTTTGATTCTCTATAATTGTATTTGTTGATTTAATTATTCATTTTAGACGATTTGACTATTTTCTTGATAGTTCAACAAAAATGATGTTTAATTGACATAAGTGCGTGTTACCATGACTAAGAACTAGATTATGGGTCTTTGAATCTTATCCACCCAATTATTGTTGAACATAAAAATATATATTATTGCCACCAAAAAATTGAATTTTTTAGGGTGTTTATTTAGGGTTTTAAATGTCTCTAAAGGTTTAAGGTCGGTAAGATATACTCTTTTAAAAATTATAATTTCAAAACTTGAGCTTAATTGTAAATTCTCAATTGTCAAAGTTGGTCTTTAAGATAAAAGAATTAAGAGAATTTATCTTTAGCAGCACATTCTACCTCGCGTATTATATTTACAGCACAATTTCTAAAATAATTCATCTACGACACATTCATTTTTAACAGTGATAGAGCTATACCAGTGATAGAACTTAATTTGAAGTTCTATCACTAATAAAAAAACTCAAGGTGATAGAATGAATCTATCATTGATTAAATTCGATCATTAACAGAACTCAACAAAGGATAGAATTCAATTTGGAATTTCTAATACAAATAAATTAGTTTTGATTTTGTGCAATGAAAATACTTTAACTTTTTTTATTATACATGCAAAATCCCCAAGAATTAATGCTCAACAAAAACAATGCAACTCCCAATTTTGCTTCCAATTCTTAAAAAACAAACAAAAAAAAACTCATAATACTCATGAATAATATATATATATATAGAGAGAGAGAGATTAATTATATGAGTGAGATATGATCATAATATAAGTTTGTTCAGTTTTACCCTATGTGTTCTTGTGCTTTTTGATACCCTTGATTCTACGTTATTTGGATGTTGGAAATTCGTATGAAATTAATTTATAAGTAGATGGTCATCATAGATTAAACCCACAACCTTTTAATTTTTTAAAACAGTACTTTTGACCACTAAACTATCCTTGATAGTTAATTGGCATTGATAATGTATTCATTTGAATTTCTTTGCTCTTAGGTTCTTCTTTAAAGTTTATTCACTTCTATATTTTGTTACATTTAGTCATAAACGATAAATTTATGAAAGTTAATCTTCATATTATTATGTTGCTAAAAGAAGTAGAGCTTCCATAGTCGTGATGATTCACTAACTATGAGATTATGAATTCGAATTAATTCCTAAACTCTATTATCACATTCCTTTGTTAGAGTCATATAATCTCTCTTCTTATTTTTTTTAGTATGCGTAACCATTTTTTTAAAAAAATTGATTATAGATACAAAGTTGATAAATAAAGGCATAAAATTAAAAGTTAATTAAAGGGAATTACAAATTTTATTTCGTTTTAGTCCCCAAACTTTCAAATTGAGAGATTTAGTTCTAAAATTAGTCTTTATCAAGTTTGTTATTTTTTCTTAAAAAATTGTCTCTACCTTAAAAATTTATAAACATGTACACAACACATTTTGTATTAAAATTATTGATAATATTGCCAATAGGTCAGCTACATAAGTGTGACCCATAAATCAAAAAATCATTAAAATCTCTAATCTTCAATTGTAAAGAGAAGAAACAACGTAAAGGCGTAAAAGAGAAGAGACAACCTAAAGACGTAAAAGAGAAGAAACAACGTAAAGACGTAAAAGAGAAGAAACAACACAGAAGTTTACATGATTCACTAATGTTGTGTTAGCTAGTCCACGGGCAGAGGAGACGAAATTTTATTAAGGAGAGCAAAATACATAATTGCATAATGAACATACAGAATGTCATAATCGGCTAGGGTTTAATTCGAGTTTATATATGCACTCTCATTATACTCTATTACAACATGCAGAAGCACTCCGGAGTACAAATGCAAGATGATTTCCAACAAAAGTTATTCGAGTTTTATTACTCCCGTTGTTGTTGATCAACTTCCAAAAAAAAAAGATAAAATTGTTTGGTATTCATATTTAATGCATTAAATGTGGTCTAGTTGTAGAGATTTTAAGTTATAGTATACTTGTTTCGAGGTAATAAGTTCGAAATTGAGTAAGCTTATCGTAAATTATTGATTATTAATAAAAAAAAATGATCTTTAAAATAAAATAATTAATTGTCAAACTCTTTTGAAAAATTAATTGTCAATATAAACAATAACTAAATTAGGGTAATAAGTATTAATTTTGGAAAATTGAAAATTGAATAATTTATTTGATCGATGAGAATAAATATTTATACAATATATTGAATCTGAAAAACTTAACTAACATAAATATTAAATATAATAAATCTAACCAAATAAATAACAAAATATCTAATATCTAATAATAAGAAAATGAGGCTCGACGGTAATAAGAAAATTAGGCCAATGAGACCAACGGTGGAGGACGACGGTAAATTTCGTTTCTGTAACGGAATTTGTTTTTGCGGAATTAATGGCAATAAGAAAAGGAAAAAAACATTACAATACAAGAACATTTTTACAAGCTTGGAAAACGTAAATTAGAAGTTTTAATTCCTAATTTTGGGAGTTAATTTCATCTTCCGGAGTTGAAATTATGGGAGGAAAATCAGAGACTGATATTTTCCCTTCCTTAAATGCTGGTATGCTGTGAAGAAGTTGTTTATCAAAGGAAATTTATTTTTTATTGCTAAGGAGCTCACCAAATATCTGAATCTTGTAGAGAAGAATTTAAAATGTGTTGGTGTTTCGTCGGGTGAAGTAAATTGTGGCTCTTGCCCGGCTTTGGGGTACCCTGTAATTCAGGGACACCAATCTCAATAAATCACTTAGTTTTGAATACTCGAGGGAGGGGTTACTGTTGAGTAGTTCAGTTTCTTATCAAAGTGGATACACTTTCTACCCCCAATATATTTTTCTTTCGTAACTTCATGGTTGGTGTCACAATTTTGCAAGTCGTTCAAGTTAGATTTGGTTATGTTTTTGTACTTTCTGAAGAGTTGATTGATAAAGGTCTTTCTATGTTAGAGTCGAACAATTATTACTTTCGAAGGTGTCTTTGTTCTACTACAATTCTGGAGCTCTCTTCTTTCCTTTCGGTGGTTACATGTTCGTCAGCGTGTCTTCTATCAGTTAAATTAGTCACCAAAGTTCATCGAAACTCAATCATTGCCGTGTTGAAATTATTTAGTCGGTCGTTTATATTGGGACCTTTCAATCTCAATTATAAGAAGGTTGTCTCGTTAGATTATGTTGGTCCTCTAGAATTCTTTCTGATCTCTAACCTTTCTTTTTTGGTCGATCTTGGTTGAGTTATGAATCAATATCTTATTAGTTAGAATGTTCTTTTTTCTTTTGTGTTTACTCCTTTTTATTGGGAGTGAGTTTGTATACCTTTTTATTGCCATTATTATTAATGCATGGTCTTTTATTTCAAAAAAGAAAAAAAAAAAACAGCAACAACAAGTATTTGTTCATAATCAATTTGAATCATATTACATCAAAAGAAATAACAACAAAAAAATATTTATCGTTTTATTTTACTTTACCATGTAAATAATAAATATAATTACATTTTCAATAATAATATCCTTAAAAAAATAAGTGTTTCTTTATTAAATAAAACCATTTTTTTAGTACAAAGAAAGTCAAACACCAATTTTCAAGATCGAAACTGTGATCATGATGTTGAATTGAATTATCACCCAACAATGAAATTAATAAATCACTTACCTATTCGGTAAAAAGAAACCATCATAAACCATAAAACAAATAGAATTTCATACTATATTTTAAAATGAATTATTTACCAACTACACATTTTTTATATATATATATAAATTGCAAACTATTAAGCACTTTTTTTTTATTCTACAAAATAACGTTACAACTATGTTGCAAAAAAAGGGTTAAAATTTAATTATTTAATTTCTATGATTTCAAAAAATGAAATTTTGTTAGAATTTAATATAAATTTAAAAATGTAAAAGTAATTATTTTTGTTCAATTAATCATTTAAAATTATTATCTTTATTTGGACATAAATAACTAACTTACCAATATTATATATAATATAGGAGATTTCTTCTCGTTAGATATGAAGAATTTTAAAAAAGTTTCTATAATCAAAATAAAGATATTAAAATTGGTTATCTACAAAAAATTTTCTATATGGGATGGTTGGATTTTGGAGTTTGGAAGAAGAGACGAGAGAAAGAGAAAATGGAAAGGAAGTGAAGTGATTTGGATGATAATAGATGTTTTTGAGAGGAGATGTTAGATTTTTTTTTTTTTTTTTTGGAATTTGTGTTTTGAAAAAAGATGTTTGATTTTTTTTTTTTTTAAATTTTATATTAATTTTTATTGTAATAAAGTTTGATTTAATGTTTTATAGAATTAAATATGTTTAATGAGTTGTGAAGAGGAATTGGAAGGAAATTGAGTGAGATTATTATGTAAAAAAAAAAAACAAACAAACATGAGATTGGATAATTTTCTCTCCTCACCTCTCCTAGCTCCTAAATCCAATCACGAATGTGAACTTTTTTTTTTAAAGATTATTTCAGTTTTTTTTTTTACCAGCTAGATTATTTCAGTTAAATTTATAGAAGTAATGAAAAAAAAAGCTTTGGATTTTTTTTTAATTGTATTTTACAACTATATAAAGTCGACCTAAAATCAACCGTAATTAAAAAAAAAACATAAAATAAACCTAGAAAATATTTAAATATAATAAATCTAGAAAATAGGAATTTGATCAAAACTACCAAAGCTAAGAAATTCCTTTTACCATTCCTAATAATACTAAAGACTAAATTTTAAATTTTAAATTTCTCAAAAAAAAAAAAAAAAAAAAAAAAATCTCTATTTTTAAAACCTAAATTAGTTTTCAAACGAATACAATATTATGTTTTTTTTAACAAATCTGAAAAAATAAAATCTCATTCCTCACAAAATGACGACAAAAGTTAATTATAATAATAAAAAATAAAAAATAAAAACTCGATAACTTTTGATGAACTTACAGTAATTCCCATCGAATCCGCCATTTTCATTTCTCAACTTGCATCTTCTTTGTTGTCTTCTTCAACCTGCAAACCCTAAAAGATTTAAGAATCTGTGCTGTTAAAGATTTCAAGAGCTGCATCTATCTGTGCTGGTTGAGTTGCTTTCTATTTCGCCTCTTCGATTCAACAGTGGTGGAGGTTCGAGCGAGTTGCGCGCCATCTCTTTGCCTTTCTAGGTCAGTGATAGCTTTGATTTTTGTGTTCTAGATGATTTGATATCCGTGTTGCCTTTTTCTGACTATTTAGAATGTTTTTTGTGTTTCTGATCATCTTTATCTTGGTTTTGCCGAAATTGATTTGCAGACGAAGAAGTTATGGTGATGGATATTCGGTTTAATTCATGACACCAAAATGTTTCCTCTAAGGTCGGTTCTTATGCTCCTCCAGCATTATTTCATATGATTTGCTGTATGTTGCTATTGATTGAAGATGCTCGAGTCTGTGTATTCTTGTTTTAATCCATCGATTCTACTGTTTTTTTTTTGGATAAGAAACAATTTCATTAATGTATGAAATTAATAGGTTTATGAATTGCACAAGAGATTTCCAACTATTTATTAGAGAATTATAGCTATAGTTATGAAATGGTGGAGACGGTTTACACCAAGATAGGATGGTACGAATAGCCTGCACGAAGTTTTCCCTAGCCACCTTCTTTACCTCCATGAAAGAGTGCCTATTAAGAGTGATCAACAACAGATTGTGAAGGTCGATTCTACTATCTGGAAGTTGAATTTATAAACATGTGGCTGTTTCTTTATTGTTGATATAATTTTCGGTTCCCTTGTTTATTTCTTCGGTAGTGATGCTTTTATTATCTGATTTGAGACCATCGAGATTACTACAGGATGGTTGGTTTCTAATTGATCAATGTAGAATGAATGAATATTCAAGTTTTTTTTAATGACAAGTTGGTTCTGAACGAATGTAAATTCCACTGTTTGTTTTGATGTATTTCCTGGAAGGAATGAAGTGATGGTACTTTTACCATTACTATTTCTATCAATGATAAGAAATAATAATTGCGCCTTGAAGTGATTTGAAATTTCGTAAGAATTAGAAGAGAGAGAACCTATTGTGAAGATGGGAAAGGCTTGGGCGTACCTACCAATGTGAAACATTCAGAGAATAAACTTCATGGCTGTTTACTATGAAAGAAAAAAAAAAACTCCTTGGGTGTTCACTAGTAGGTTACAAAACAATGGAAATAGTAGTTAGTAAACAAGCATGAAAAGAGTAAAACCAAAATCAAGATTGTTAGTTTGTGAACAAGCATACAAAAGAAAAAATGGACCAAAACAGGGATTGAGGTTATATAAGTATGGATGCCTTGGCCAACTAAGGTGGACAACTATTTGCTCTACAATCTTTGGCATAATGAAACTTGTAAACATTGGATATCTTAGTTAGTAGACCCCATGGTTTGAGTTGAACACATGGCTTCTAAAGTCTTTTGCACCTCGCCACTTTGGTTATTGGGCCAGCCTAACATCACTTAAGATTTTAAACTATCTTTTAGTTTAGACTATTGATCTTACAATATGATTTGGGAATCCAAAACGTCAAAGGCAGATTTTGATAGTTAGCGGTTAATAAGGAACTTTGAAAATTGTTTGGTTTCTCCCATTTCATTATATCTTATTATGCATAACTTTGTGTGAGCAGGGATTTTTGGAGAAGGCATAAGAGGAAGATTTTAATTACAGCTGGTGTTTTAGGAGGTGGGTATTTTCTTTATAGACAATATGATTACTACAGTCGAAGGCTCCATGATATTCAGAGAGAGTTGGATATTGAACGTGAAGCGGACGAACTCATCAAAGCTCAGTTAAGAGATGCTTACTTTTTTTCTCCCTTTTCTTATCGGTATCTGTTTAATGAATTCTTTAACTTTTGTGTTTGTTGGATTCGTGCTTACAGAATACAGGCTCATTTTGAGAATATTCAAAGAATAGCTGATACAACAACACTGCCTCATGCTATACAACATTTACAGAGTCGAATAGAGGAAGATTTGAATCTTTCACACCTGACAGAGAGGTTGATGATGGGGAAGGGTCAGCCAAACACTTTGACATCAGCAGAGAAAGTTGCTTTATGGGAAGACCTCAAAGTACTAAGTACGAAGTGGTCTCACTTTGATGTTTATATTTTTTGGTTTTTAACCTGCAACTTTTCCTCTTTACTGAAGACTTAGATCACCTTGGTTGGCATGTATTTTTCCAGGCTTCACAAAGATGGCGATATCACTCTGGGGAATAACTGTGTTAAGCTTATACATTAGAGTTCAAGTCAACATCTTGGGCAGGCACATGTACATTGATACTGCCCGTGGTCTTGGTAGCTCTCATTTACTTGTAAGGCCTGCTGTTTTTGCCATTTCACACTCTTGTGTACTGTTTCATCACTCACTGAATTACTACATTAGTTATTTTACTGTTTGACATCATGGTTAGAAAGCTGTGCAATGCTTGTTATTATTATTATTGTTTTTACTTCTTGTACATTGACACTGACCGTGTATCTCTTATCGTATCAAAACATCTACACATTCAGGGTCATTGTTATAGACTTGTTGTCTGTTGACTGTCGACTATTTTTCTACATTCCACTCTTTCCGTTCATCAAGTGAAATGACCATATTACATCAATAAATGAGTAGTCATGGAGACAACATAAATATTAATCCTTTTGCTAGCTGTAACTTCTGAATATGATATGATATGCTAAATGCATTTGATCTCAGTCATGGTTAGAGTGCTATGCAATGCTTGTTATTATTTAATATTTAATTCTTTCTTGACTTCTTGTTATTCTCTGATATTAGTCCTTGGATTCCTGATTCCACAGGAGGAGGCCGATTCCATTGGTAGGGATGAACAGCAGAAATTTCTGGCAATCTCGGATTTTCTCTCTAATTACGGCCTGAATGCCTTGATTCCTAAAATGCAGGTAGCAGTAGCAGAAGTTCTCAAGAGGTAAGGGGCTTGTTTGAATGTAGTTTCAGAAAAAATGTTTTCTGCTTGAACCTTTCACAACATGCACATCACATGAAACTTCTTGAAATCTGTTGTGGATACTAATACATAATGCCGCTATCAGAGTAAATGCCAGCCGTGTCTAGTCACATGAATTGATGTATTATTTTTTCATTAAGTTCAATTATTTTTATCATTCTACGGTTTAAGAAGATGAATGACATAAATATGATGTTTCTAAGACCTTTTTCTGTTAAAGTCATACACTCTATCGCTCAGGTGCAAGGCCTTGTCATAACCTGGGAACTGGGATTATTCATTCATAACACTTTATTCAAGACTTAAATATGTTAGATTCGATAGCTTTATTGCATTATTAGCTTAACATATTTCCAATCTTTTATGTGATTTATAATCTGTAAATCACATTGGGGCCTAAGGTACTTGGGGAAATGAACTAATACTATAAGACATTTGTATAACCGCCTTTTGGTGAAGTTTCCTAGAGAATAATCAAAGAACTTTGTATATCACGGTTGTTATGTGAAAATAATGTCCTGTATATCTGGCCATTTTAATACTTTCTCACATGTGATTAAAATTTTTTTTGTTGATTTTCTTGGTTGCAGGAAACAGTTGCGAGATGTCTTTAATTCAACTATACTTCGCGAAACTACTATACGGATAATCAAAATCTTCATGAGCACAGGAAATCCTCATCATTGGTTGGACTACTTGATGCCTGAGGACAATCAATCTAGTATTACAACCGCACTCTCCACCGATATTGATGCGCCTGTCCCAAATTTCAATAAGTTTGACCAACTTATGATGGAGACTAGAGCAGTACTGCTAAGGTATGAGGATAGTAAAATAATAGTCACGATAATGAAAAACAAAACAAGCTCATTAGTAGACATGCATGGAATATTGAATAGAGATCAAGGTTGTGCACATGGGATTCAGAATTTTTTCCTAGGCAGTCATAAATGCTTTGCTTATGAGTGCATTTGAACTGAAAATCATGCTTCTTTGTTAATGCATTCAAGTTTTTTCTTTGATTCTACATTCTTCTCGCGAACATATTCCTTTAAGTTCAATGCAAAGTCATAATGTCAACAAAAGCAATAGCAATAGCTCAATCGACATAGGTGTGTGCCCTTGGTCATGAATTCGAATCCTACATCCCCAATTGTTGTTAAATTCAGAAATATCATCACTCTTCAGATAAATTTGTAAACTTTCGACAACGTCTCTTTCTGTTGAAGTTTTATCATCTTTTTTCTCTTTTTATGGGTTCAGTGCCGATTTCGGGAACATCGTCGAGAGATCGTTAGAAGTAGGAGTTGATGGGATGATGGAAAAAATGGAGGCCTCTCTTGCTGTGGGAAGTAGCAGGACATCAGGGATACCACTGGCCAGACTTGTGCCAAGAGTAGCCCAGATGGGGCCATTGCTCCTTGAAGATCCAATAAAAAGCAGATTCATCCAAATGATAAGAGGTATACCAGAAGTTGAAATCTTCTTTACTCTCCTCTATGCAAATATGCCTGCCTCTTAAAAAGAAAAAAAAGACCATGGAATGGCTTGCTTGCTTGCACATTCTTGCCATTTCTTTTGGTTCTTGGTTTGTTGTGGGGGTTACACATCATTGTAAAGAGTCTATGCTTCCTTCCTTTTGACTTGGCTTGGTTCCTTGAACTTTCACAATTTGAAAGGAGCACTTGGGGTAAGATAGTGATGAGAATTTTACATTCTTTCTATGAAATGTTTCTTGTTCTATAATGTCCATTGAAAAGGGTTGATGAAAATACTGTAATTTTTTTTTTTTTTTTTGAAAAAATATACTTATTTTACTGTGTGAAGAGAAAGTGTCTTAACTAGAACCATTTACTCACTAATGGCTTGGTTTCGTAGATAGGAGTTGCAGTTTGCAATGCGTTGGCGATCTACTAAAATAGATTAATTGGTTAAAATATTAGTAAACCTATCTTAAAGTTGAAGGTTTGAATGGTTATCCTCAGAAAATATATAAATAAAAACTTTGAAGCAATTAAAAGTGTTTACTATTTGCTGAGCAATAGTTCAACGGTATAAATGTGTGCTTATGAACCAAGAAGTTATGGATTTAAATTTTCATAATTTTGATTGTTGTAGTGGCGATTAAATAACCTCGTCTTGTGAGCTCTGCCTGAAGATGAATTTTCATCTTATATATTTGAACTTTCTCATTTTGCTTGAAAGTATATGTCCTATTTTTACCTTTTGCTTCCAAAGATTATTATTGGCTTCTAGTTCTGGCTGGTTTGATGCAAATCTTATCTAATTTGTTTGTATGTATATATTTCTCTCAAGTCACTTGTTTGGGCAGTACTTTCTAGTTGTTAATACTAAAAAACTCTCCATTAAAAAGCATTTTAAGGTGTTTTTCCCATAAATTTAAAATTTTGGTCAAAGATATGACTTTGACCAGTAACGTGAAATGAAATTTGATTACTAATTTGGTTGCGTACATTTTTTTTTTTTTAATGTGAATTGAGAATTTTAATTTATAATTTTTTAGTTATAGATATATTATATCGGTTGAGTTTTCGATTTTGATGTTTGGTTGTTTATAACTTAGATATATTGAAAATATGTGAATTAAAATTATACATTTAAAGTATATATCAATTTTAAATTTTATTGAAATTATAAAGATCAAAATTAGAGATTTTGAAGTATATAAATTAAAATGAAGCAAATTTTAAAATACGAAGACCAAAGTTGTATTTTAAAAAATACTAATATACATCTTAAAAATTGATAATTCAATCTTCAACTAGATTGAATGAAAAAAACTCAATGATTTGTCTCATCCTTTAACTATCATGAGTTGATGTATGAGCCACAAGAATTTAAGAGGATACAAAATTTAATTCATGGTGGCTATCAACTTAAAGTCAAAGACTGTTCTACAGAAATTGTCGATAGATATACACTTAAATTGGATTGAACACACGCACAAATAATTTTTTATCGATTTTTTTTTATATTCAAATATTATAAAGTCAAACGATATATTCATAAAAATAGTCAATATTGACATAATTAATTAACATGTTAGTCTAATAATTAGAATTACCACCGACGATAGTAATAGCTCATGAGTACTAGAGCGTCCCCAACAGTTATATATTATGGGCTAGATCTATGGTGATGTGCCACAAAAAATTATTTTATAAATATGAATATTGAAAAGAGTATAAATTATCACCAAAATGTAGAGCTTGTAGCACTAAAATTTAAGTTGAATTCAAAAAACAGACGGCGTTGCCCATTGGCTGCTTTTTCCACGCTCTCAGTCTTTCTCTCTCTATCTTCAACGGCTTCTTTATGCTACGAACTGAACTGCACATTCACCATCGCCAAACCCTAATTTCGCCGGAATTCCTTGCAGAAATGTTGCCCTGGAATAGAAAATTCCTTTAATTCTGATCAAATGTGTCTGGCATGAGAAGGATACCGATCGCAACAAGATATTCTGAAGGAGAATTTTGGAGGCAGCAATGGCTGAGCCCGATCCATCGAAGAAAGTTGCCGATAGATATTTAAAGCGTGAGATTCTCGGAGAAGGTACCTATGGGGTTGTGTATAAGGCCATTGATACTCAGGTAGATCTTTGCCCACCTATTGTTAATTTGATTCTGCATCTGGGTTACGGGTTACTTTCTGTGAAAATTTTATAGCGTTTTGATAATTTTGAAAAAAAACATGGATATAGGGATGAGAGGGTAATTCGAAAAGTTGTAGCTAAGGCCCTGTTTGATTAACATTTGATTTTTTTTGTTTTTCGTTTTTGAAATTTAAGCTTATTTGCACTCAAAGTCTCTATGTAAGTTTTCATTCCCTTGAAAATATGTGTGTCATGACCAAATTTCAAAAACCAAAACAAACTTTTAAAAATTCCAAATTTTAGTTTATTTTTTAAAATATTGGTGAGATGTGGATATCAAAGTAAGAAAAATTATCTGATAAATTAGTTGTTACAAATTTAAATTTCAAAAACAAGAAACGAAAAACAAAATAATTATCAAACCGGCCTAAATTTTCGGTCATCAAATTGCGGACGTTTTGAGTTTGGTCACTTTTGTTGTGTTTCAATGTGCTTCTTCTTGCCCTAGGTTTTGCTCTAATACGTAAAAACAATTTTGTTTACCTGAAATGCATTTCACAGTAGCTGAATAGATGTCTAGACTAAAGGCAGCAGTTCTTAGCTTAAACTTGTGTTCGTTCTATTACATCATCAAAATAGGGGTTTCAACTTGATTTACCAACTTTCTTTTCAACTTTTAGACAGGTCAGATTGTTGCAATCAAGAAAATTCGGCTTGGGAAACAAAAAGAGGGGGTAAATTTTACGGCTCTTCGAGAAATCAAGCTTCTAAAAGAGCTCAAAGATTCAAATATAATTGAGTTAATTGATGCATTCCCTCATAAAGAAAATTTGCATCTTGTTTTTGAATTTATGGAGACGGACCTCGAAGCTGTTATACGTGATCGAAACATATTTCTTTCCCCAGCTGACATTAAATCATACCTTCAAATGACGTTGAAAGGCCTTGCTTATTGCCACAAGAAATGGGTTTTACATAGGTATCATAATTTTGTATCATAGTTATTTTTAATGCGTAGTTCAAATTATTTAGCAGAGGCATACCTGTACGTTATTTTTTAAAGATGCTTGCTCGTACATTACAGGGATATGAAGCCAAATAATTTGTTGATAGGACCTAATGGTCAACTAAAACTTGCAGATTTTGGTTTGGCTCGTTTATTTGGGAGTCCAGATCGTAGATTTACTCACCAGGTACCTTTTTCATCCTCTTTTGCATTATTTACAGGTAAAATTTTATAGCACTGGAATTTGGTATGCATTGTAGCTGTAGCTTTTTATGCTGGGCATATTAAATGACCTGGTTATGTATATAGAAATAGAGTTGTTTTTCAATATATAATGGTACACGCCGAGAGCCCATCTTCATTTTATTGTGGCTAGATATTTCAACACTGTACCTGAATTCCCATTCATCTCAATCTCAACATGTCTGTAATATTTCAATATAGGTGTTTGCCCGATGGTACAGAGCACCAGAGCTATTATTTGGCACCAAGCAATATGGTTCTGCAGTGGATGTTTGGGCAGCAGCTTGTATTTTTGCTGAACTACTACTTCGTAGACCTTTTCTTCAGGTCCGTCCAAATTTGTAACTATAAATGATACTTTTATTTACATGATGATGGCCGATGTTTAACCAATGAGAGTGGTATTTAATCGTTCTCCCCTTCATCTGCTTGTGATATTTAGACTTCACTATGTATGTAAATAACTTCAATATAAACTTATTTCATGCAAAAAAATTGATAACCAAGAGCTGCCCATCTCTCTAAAAAAACCCTCCCTCCAAAACCTTCTCTTGAAACCCTTAGCCTATCTCTTTCTTTCATCCTCCTCGGACTCTCCTTCTTAGTGTGAGAGAGGAGGAAGGAGTAAGGATACTCTCCTCCGGTGCCAAGCCGTACATCAATGTCATGCTCCTTCGCGACTCCATCTTCATTGGTTCCTCTTTCGCCTGCCTTCCTCCCCGTTTCAAACTTTACCTTCACGACTTCATCGGCAAACAACGAGGCTCTTTTCTTCACCATGGGTGTGACCTCACATTTCTCCAGTGTTGAGCTCCTCCCTCTACTATATGCTACATCGGTTTCGTTTGCGCTTTGTAGCTGCTTCGAGTGTGTTGTGTTGTTCGTCCGCACACATCTGCACCTTTGCCTTTTTTTATCCTTCTGCCCATGTATGCAACCAGTTTCCTTTTTACGCAACCCGAAGGACTTGATCTTGCCCTCACTTCTGCCTCACATGAATTGCGCTTGGATTTGCCTCAACACGACCCGTGTTTGCTTCTTTTCATGTGAACCACAAAATCAGATCCGCCTGCTACACGCCCTCATAATCCTCTAATGATTTTTCCATGTCGTGTTGCCCTTCGTCGCCTTTTCTCCCAGTTCCTCTTCTGACTACTCGAGTTGTTGAGGACAACAACATGGCATCTTGTTTTCGAATGAAAAATGGCATTTTCTCCATGGAAACCCTTCACCGGTGTTCCTCTCCTTGTTTCTTGGGCGTATTCTACCGGCGACATCGACTACACCAATTCTCCATCGAGCAGTTTCCTTCTCTAGTACTAAAATGGGATCTGTTCTCGTTCTCGACTGTAGCATCACACGGTTTCTCCATCTTCTTCACCAACCATGTTTAGAAATTAGAGGAAAATAACTTTCATAATTATCCGGGACACGCAAGCTTCATAACTCACTTTGTATTTCTTCTTCTATGTTAAGAGCTTTTTCTATTTTTTATTGGTGTATATGCTTGTATTTATCGTATTTTTTTCCTATGTATATGCCCTTTAATTGGCCATGCCATTGTACCCTGTAAGGAGGGAATGTTCAGCTTACAAATTTAATAACCCTTAATATTTTAAGCTTTATAGTTGAGAAGTCTTGGTTTATCTAATAATCAGTATATAGGTTCTGTAAAGAAGGGTGGTAGAAACTTAAGTTTGGAGACCCTATTTGTGGGTGCTTTTACTTGTTACTCTTAATAATTTTTTAAAAAAAAAAGAAAAAAGAAAAAAAAGAAACTTGAGTTTGTGTAGATGGTGTTGTTAGTATGTGGTATAAAGGTAAGTTTCATAGCGTGTAAGTTTAACAAGCCCGTATGTACTTACCTTCGGTTTACCTCCAGATGTTATCCATTGGTCAATGTTTTGATAACTGTACTCTTCCGAGAATCTTAGTACTTAGTCACTGGCAACTTTGTTCCGTTGTATCTTAAACCTGCACTGGCATTTACTTTTTTGTATCACTTAGGCCTCGTTTGATAACCATTTTGTTTTTAGTTTTTGGTTTTTTAAATTTAAGCCTACAAAATTTATCTTACCACGTGTTTTTTCATACTTGGATATCTACATCTTACCTATATTTTTAGAAATCAAACCAAAATTTGGAAACAAGAAAAGTAGCTTTCAAAAGTTTGTTTTTGTTTTTGAAATTTGGTTACTATTCAAATACTTTCTTAAGGTAAGATGAATACATTGTAGGAAAGATGAAGCACATTGTAGGAATTTTGAGTAAGAATAAGCGTAAATTTCAAAAACCAAAAACAAAAAATCAAATGGTTATCAAACGGAGTCTTAGTAAAATAGATTGAATTTCTGATTCGGGGTTCTTGTATTTCTTTCTATTGTTTCTTAAATCATTTTTATTGTTGACAGGGTTCAAGTGACATTGATCAATTAGGGAAGATCTTTGCAGCTTTTGGAACTCCTACGTCTTCTCAGTGGTCTGATATGTCATACCTACCTGATTACGTGGAGTTCCAATATGTTCCTGCACCTCCTCTACGATCATTGTTTCCTATGGCTAGTGATGACACACTGGATCTCTTATCGAAGATGTTTGCTTATGATCCAAAATCTAGAATTTCCATTCAGCAAGCACTGGAGCATAGGTTTCATTCTGAAATATAAAAATATAATTTAGAAACCTATAATTGTTTTGGTTGGGTACATTGCTTACAATATTTCCTTTTTAGGTACTTCACATCTGCACCATTTCCCACAGATCCTTGTAAGCTTCCAAGGCCTGCTGCAAAGCGCGAACCTATGAATTCGAGAGTCATAGACTTAAATTCAAATGAGGGTCCTACTGTCCTCTCACCTCCAAGAAAGTCCAGAAGAGTAATGCCTGAGCGTGAGGCTTTTGAAGAAAATGCACAACGAGCTGATAAGCTTGATGATAACCATGTTAATGAGGTTCAAGACCTAGCTGCTGGAAATACAAGCAGAAATGAAGCAGTGCCCATGTCGTTAGATTTTTCTATATTTGGTGGAAAACCTCCAAACAGACCAACAATTAACAGGTAAAATTTTCTTATTCTAACGCAATAATTTTATTTCAGAAATTGCTAAGCCGATTGTCTGCCTTAGCTAGGAAATGCATATGGGTATGTAGGAGGTTGTTGGATGTAAACTTATTCTCTAGTATTGGTTGATAGAATTAAATTTACCCCAATCCATTAATTTAAGTTTTTGGGTTAATTGACGATATAACATAATTCAATATGGTATCAGAGCAGAAAGTCATGAGTTCAAGTCTCTGCCGAGTCGTTTTCCTTCCCAATTAAAATTGAATTCTCCCTATAGGACATTTCTCAAATTTCCAACCACAAGTGAAAGGAGAGTGTTGGTTGATAAAATTAAATTTACTCTGACCCATCAACTTAAGCTATACAATAATAATCGTACAAGTTACCATTATCAGAAATGCGAACTTAATGTTGTAAGATGGTCTTACCAAGTTACCATTCCAGACTCTTGAACAATATGGTTTTTTTTTTTTTAATAAAAAATCAAAATTTCACATAACATTCAAGTAGGACATGGTCTTGTCTTCATGATTCCTAGAATCTTGAATATTTTTGTTTTTCCTTCTGTTGTAGTGCTGACAGATCACATCTTAAAAGGAAATTAGATCTTGAATTCCAGCAATAAGGAGATTTCTGTATCAGTGTACTGCAATTCAAATTCGGCCTTTCAACTGAATGCTAGCCTGCATTTATGAGGTACAACGTCTCTAGAGTTTGTTCGAACTTGAATCATTATGTTATTTTCCTGTTCTGTAATATCTCTCTCGTCCTGTCCTGTAACATCTATGATGAGT
>JBBMKA010000009.1:12168839-12185374 GCA_037833695.1 Sechiopsis laciniata | reverse complement strand
TATATATATATGCCTATTGAGATTGCATTTCAATGTTTTTACCTGTTGATGCATAAAACTATACGAAGTGTTTGTTTTGTAATTAGTTCTTAATGCAATATCTAGAAAAATAAGTATATACCCAAATCAGCTGCAGCAGTCTTTTATATCATCACTCTGTTATTTTTAGGATGATATTGATACTTCGTTATATTTGGTTATCGATTATGCCTGAGAAATGTCAGAACAGTAATCAAAATAGATTTTTAAAAAAGGTGATAAATCGATGATTCAGAGTGGTTTGATGATGCTTTTAAATATACCAAGAAAAGTATTTAAATGAATACATCTTTCATATTTGTTTGTACTGTTCAACACTTGCATAATAAACAACCACGAACTCGCACAACAACAATATATTCTGAAATTTAAAATTTCAACATTAACAGAGGTAAGAAGATTCAAAAAAAAAAAAAAAAAAGAAAAAATCTAAAGATATAATCTTAACTGAAAACTAAAAAGATCCATCAACATTGCCACTGTGGCACACTCAAATTCTTCGGGACTGTACAAAAACACAACTTTGAACACCAACAACGAGAAAGCAAAACCAATTCCAAGCTGCAACGAAGCTCAAAGCATCACCATTCTATCAAATATAACATGGTGCCTCAATGACCAAAAAGAAAGAAGCAGGCTCTTAAAATCCAACAATATTCAGGTCCACTAAATGAAATGAACTCAAGCTCACAAAAACAAGACCCAGCGATTCAAAATATTCACCTGAACATCTTACTTCTGGCATTCTTATAATCCCCTTTATCCAGTAGATTTACTGAGGAATTATCTTCCAAACACGAACACAAGCGTCCTCACCGGAGCTCACCACGCTGTAGTCATCCGTGAAGGCCAGTCCGTACACCCCACCCAAATGAGCTCCCTTTATTGTTAGACGACTGGTTGCTGGCTTGTCAATTTCATATATTATAACACATGTATCTAATGAACCGGTCGCAACCTTGGTGTTATCGGGAGACCAAGCAAGGCAATTTATCCGAGCAGTGTGATACAACATATTCTTAAGTTTCACCTGCAGGTTTAAGAAAACAAATACTTGCTTAAGAAAAAACAACATTTCATCTAGTCTTCCATTCAACTACCCTGACTTTCAAGCAGCGAACGATAAAACAATTCCAAGCCAGGTAGAAAACTGACTAAGTCATGCCAAGAAGTCAAAAGCAATGTACTTTAGGAAGGTGATAAAACTACCTCTCGAGATGCACGATCCCAGACAATGGCTTCTCGGTTGAGATCTCCTGATGCAAACAACGAAAGATCGGGGGAGTAGCGTATCACGCTAACTGCTCCTCTGTGTTTCTCAAGGGTTGCTTCTTCAGTGAGAGAGTCGCCTGCAATGGAATAAATATGCAATTTACCGTCTTGCCCACCTATGATAGCCTCACTTCCATCTGGAGCAAGAATTGATGCTGTCACGGTAAATCCAAGGTTGGTGGTTGACACTATCTTTGAGCCACGCAGTAAGACAACTCCGGAATCAATCGAAACCAAAGCAAGTTCAGGAGAAAGAGCAGCAAGGGTCAAGTCCTTTGGTTGGCTTCCAACATCAATAGCCTCCGCCTCCCTACACTCACCATCCTTGATAGACACTCTCCATACCTGGAAGTTGGATTGTTTGAAAGAGAGAAAAAATAACAATAAGGATTTGTTTGAGTTGCACTATATAAACTGAATGATCGTTCGAACATGTGCCAGAAAAGTTGCAGAAGAGGATGGAGAGTCCAAAAACATCCAGAATTTTAATTAAAGTAAAAACACAATCATTCAATAAGGAATAAACAAAAAGACAGAAGTTAAAACATCTTTATTTATGATGCTCTAGTTTCTACCATTTCTAAGATGGGAAGAACGAAAGAAAGAAAAAGGGAAAATTGTCACACTTATTATGTATTGCTCAACCTCAACTTAAAAGAAATCACCTTATTGTCAAAACCGGACGTAACAAGTTCATCTTCAACAGCTGCAAAACATTTTATTTGAGAATTTTCTCTTCTTTGTAACTTGCCACTGTATCCAATACCTTGAATCCATTTAGTAATCAGCCCATCGTAGCTAGTCGATAATATAACTTTAGGGTCACTTTTAAAAACCACTAATGAAGTAACATTTTTCATATGTCCAGATAAGATGACAGGGGATTTATCAAGGTCACTAGCTGAAAACAAACTAATAGTTCCACCAAGAGAAACTGTGACAAGATGTTCATTCTGCCACAAACACCCAACTAGCATATCATCAACTCCACCCGAGCCAGGAGAAGTCAAGGTTTTCTCTAACTTCCCATTACCATCATCAGGTATCGCCCAGATTTTGGCTGTCTTGTCGGCAGAGACGGTCAGCACCTAAAATATACGATCACAAATGAACATCAGTAGATTTTACAGAAAATCTATGTGACACAAAAGCAAAGCAAGGCAGAAAAAAAGAGCATAACAAAACATCCTGTGTATCACAAAATAACTGACACCAATGAGAGAAATCTCAAACTTCAGTTCTCCCATTTACATATATTTTTTTTATATTCATGAGTATCCGAGCCAACTTATGCACCTTAACTATTTTCATGGAACATTGGCAGAAGAGATAATTTATTTTACAACAAATTCTTATCTAAACTATAATACAAAGAAGGTTAGGAACTTCGTCTTCCATACAATTTGAGGATTTATCAATATTATAATCAAAAGAAAGCAAGAGAATAAATATCCAACAACAACTAACCCGTTTTCCATCCGAACTCCAGCTGACAGCATAAATACTGCCTTTATGCCCATCGTCAGAACAGAGCTCTCCGATCTTACCTCCAGTCTTTGCATCATATATTACACCCTTCTTGTCAGAGCCCACACTAATGAACTTGCTGCCATCTGGAGAGAACCTTAGACAGTTGACAAAATTTGAATGGTCCCTGTAGGTAAACATACCCAAGGTTTTCATTGAGGGCTTTAAAAATGGATTTAAAAAGAGACATGAATTTTGAAATTATAATAATAAAACCAACATATCACCTTACAAAGTAAACGTAAAAAAAAAAAGAATAAAAAACTATTTGCGTATTGGTTGAGAGGGGATGTGAAGAAAGTTGAGAGCATGTCTTGTCAAATTGGTCAAAATCTTCTAAAACAAGCCCCAACACCCATGTTTACCAAAGAAAAAAAATCATCACGTATCTTTCAAACATATTAGGATAAAAAAAAAAACTCGTTTCTTGATCAACTCCACCTCCATACTTAAGTTGCAGGGAAAACTATAATTAATGTAGCCTTTTCGTGTTCAGCTTCCATTTATCATAGCTCCTCACAGTTTTAACTTGACTTAATATCTTAACATTACATAACTACAAAGAAGAAATAATAGAATCTTAACATTTATCATAGCTTCCATTTATCATAGCTCCTCACAGTTCTTATGGAATCTCTGGCGTGAAAGAAATAATAGAATCTTTAATGACAGCTGCAAAAGCTCAGATTACATCATGGAATTGACTCTCACTACAATGTTTTTTCTGGTGCAAAGATAAGCCCACATTTGATAATTATAATCTTTTGTACTTTATTTCAAATTGGAAATTATTCTTGAAAGTCGTATGTGACATTTGGGTTATTCTTCCCTATTTCATATTATCGATGAAATTGTTTCTTCCCAAAAAAATAACTACAAAGAAGAAAAAGAAGAAGCGTATATCTCATGACTGTAATAACCTAATCCGTGCCCCAGGCCCTATAGTTTCATTTTCTCTGAACATGATGAAACTGAAATAACCATTTGACTACGAGCCAAAAGCACAACTTTATAGACAAGGAACAAAAATTTTCATGCTTCAGATGATTATTGTCAGCATAAACTCCTGAAAATGCAATTGGAGTTCGTTATAATGACTTCTTTCAATACGTACGGCATACATTTCGTAAGAAACTACAATTAACAAACCTGAGAGATAGCTTAAATCTAAACGGCGGTCCTTCATAAAAATTCACTAGGAAATCCTCTCCGCAGGTGGCAATGCGAAAGGGTCTTGTTGGCTTGAATCCACAGCTTAAAACCCGCTTAGAATGACCATCAAACTCGCCGACGTTTGTGCCTGAATCCCACCTAATCACGATGTCATTCATATGAAAAAATTAGCATAAATGAAACCTAACATAAGATCAGGCATTCATTCCGTGGGCCAATAAAAAAAAGAAGAAGAAGTATCAGACTCATAAACAAATTTAGGATACTTATGAATGAGGAAATTCTAAATTCAAGGAAACCTCCCAATTCCACAAGAAAAGAAAAGGGAATGCGTATAATTAACCATTCGTTTCAGGTTCTCTGCAGCTTAGAACAATTCGTTTCAGTGAAAAAGGAAAACTGAATAGTAGAAAAGCATCTGAAGCATGACCAAAATTTGCATCCATATCCAGTTTAGAACAATTCACTTCAGTGAAAAATGTACTGTACAACGAGTTGATCCACAAGACTCTCATCACTATTTCACAAAGCAACGCAAACACATCCCAGAATTCATTTGTTTCAATCAGTAATCATCTTCCTACACATCAACAACCAGAAACCAAACACAAAAAATACAAAACAACAACAAACTTACATAAAAGCACGCACAAGCGATTTCCCCTTGCCGTCACCACAAGCCACAATCCTCATTCCATCAGGAGACCATTGCAAATCATCGATCCGCCCAGACAAAACCTTAAACTCCTTCTTAAGCACGAAGCCACTATGAGTGCCCCAAATCCTCACAGTCCCGGACACATCCGCAGACGCGATCCACTCCCCGTTCGGCGAGTACCTGGCGACCGTAGCCGGATAACCATGCTCGGCATAGACAGAGACCTCGAGCGGGTTGTCAAGGTTGAGGATCATGACGGATCGGCCATTGGTGTAGAGAACGGAGTTGGTTTTGGGGTGGCCGGAGATCAAAATTCCCCGGCCTCGCTCGGTGGACGGCACGCAGGCGTAGGTTTCGGAAAGCTCCGGCGCCGCCATGGGAAGAGAAATGAAGAAGAAGAAGAGAAGGTGATGAAAATGGCGGAAAATGGAAAGTCAATTAGGAGGCGATTGCATTTGGAACTGTGACCGTGAAGCGCACGAAGAGAACGATAACGGAACGGTGATGAAACGGGGCTTATTACAGCGTTGCCGGTGAAGGCCACAGAGCGTTATTTTGGGGGCCTACGTGGCGGTGTGTTATTAGTTGCTTAAGTGGATGATTTGTGTTACAAAATTACTTGTTTGACTAGTCAATAGTTCTTTAATTACAAGCCATTGATACTGTGACCAAAATCAGTTAGAACTTAATTTTTATAATTTTAAAGTTTAAAAGTCTTTTCAAGAAAAGAATTTAATTTTTATGATTTAATAAAATTTAAAATATAGTAGTTGTGGTTTATAATTATTATAAATTAAAAATATAAAAATTAGTTATTCATGTATCACACATGAGTTAAGTGATAGATTGAAAAAAATATATTTTTTTTATATGTAAATAATCACCAATATATATTCAATTCGTTGACAATTAGGAACGATAAGGACTAAATTTTTAATTTTTAAAATTATAGAATTAAATTTTAACTTTTTTAAAAACATAGAGATTAGATTTTGAATTTTAAAATTATAGAAACTAAATTATAACTTTCATCAAACCATAAAAGTAAATGTATAAATTATCTTTATTTTTTTAACACAATAAAGATATCAAATGCAAATCATGTGTGATTCTAAGAGTACGGTATATAATTATTATAGATACTTACCTTGTCCCACATTAAAAAAGATGAAAAGTTTTCAACATTTTTGTAAAAAATATGAACTACCCTCTTTACATTAAAAAAAAAAAAAAAATTGATTACACCACCTCTAATAATTTTTTATTTTTTTAAATTAAAACAATTGGAGACGAGAATTCGAATATGCTAATGCCGCTCAGCTACTACTTTTGTTGGTTCTAATAATTTCAATTGGAAAATAGCTTATTACATATTAAAGAAACATCTTGAAGCACATATGATATCATTTTCTTTTTTAGAAACATATACTTTATTATCAAAAAGGTTAGTGGTTTAGTAATTGAATTGTTTAATGATAATCCAATTTAATACCATGATCACTGTTTCGATTTTGAAAATCAATATTTAACTCTTATATATTTTAGAGCATAGTGTCCGCTATCTACGGTCGGTTGGTCTCCTCTCCCAATTTATATTAAAATATATATAGAGAGAGACTTTATTTATGTTATTTTTTATTAAGTGAACATTTATAAAGTTTGTCCAGAAGTGTTTGCAAATTTGTTTGAAAAACATTAACCCCTGAAAATATGCATGCTATCTTATCTTATCTACATAATGCCACCAAACAAAGTGCCAAAAAATAATAGAACAAAATGGCCAATCAAAGACAAATCAAATAGGCCCTCTTTGCACATGCAATTTTTTTTTTCTTTTTTTGAAAAAACCAATTTTAAGGGACTAATCAGAAACATAACTTAACCAGAGAATATCAGAAAAGAATTTTGCATTTTTTTTTTTCTAGAACAGAGATCATTTCTGAAACTTCATGAATACAAAACAACACAATGCACAAAAAAACTACACAGGAGAAAAAAAAAAGACAGTTCCAAATCTCTAAGTGGAATCACTTCTATCCTCACTGTGTAGAAAACAACATGATCAGATTGTACAACAAAGCAAGCCAAACCAGGCCAAATGCCTGAATGGGAGTTGAAACAGAACTGCCCGATATCTCAGCCGAATCGACAGCCAGAGGCATTCCGTCGCTGCTGATAGTACACGACTGAGGATCCGACCCATCTTTGCTCATCATTTTAGCCCGAAGCACCGACATAACAGTGTGGATATACGCCGTTCGGTTCTTGGCAAGAAGCCATGTTAGACCCATCAGCTGACACTCTTCCTGGTGCATCTTGGTGGTCCTGTTCTCTGGCTTGCTTGAATTCAAAGTTTCCTTGTTGTTGAGCTGCATTATGTTAATGTCTTAATAACCAAATACATAATCATGTATGTTTGGTGCAATAGTTTATAGTATTTCAATTAGTTGGAGCCACATATAATCAAACAACAATGATCTAAATTCTAAACAATGTGGAGTATTCTAAAAAAACAACCAAAAGAGTTCAAATGCTAATGGGTTGATTTGACACTGAACTTTCCAAGGTCAATAATCTTGTTTCCTACTATTTTGTTTGATAAAAAAACAAAACAAAATAATCTTATTTCTATATCATCAAATATTTTGACTAGTATGCCCACATTTTGACTATTCTCTAGAAATAACTGTTTGTTTACTATATATTAGATGGTCAAGGTAAATTAATAAGATATTAAATCCTAAATAGATAGTCAACATGACTTCAACTCATTCTTTTTAAGTTCTTTAGGTTGTTTTCTTCTACAATTTATAGCTATAAATTTGAACTATAAACATGATACATGATTGATCAACATCAAATGAATTCACATGTTGAATCATATGTTCTATAGTTATCACCAGCCAATTAGAGAATGCCACATGTCATATAGGCTTGATCTTTACCAAGATAACTTGAGTTTCATATGGTTCTTCACTAGAATTTTTTATTGTTTAGATATTCGTAAGTGTCTAGGCGAATATGTGCACAACTCAACTATTCTCAAGGACTATATTACATCACCATAAAATATTTGTATGTCAAGAAAATCCGTACTTCTTATTTCTAAAGTCCCTTCTGACCATTGTATCCAGCCATTTCCAGTTATAATTTGTTTTCCCATTCAATATTTCCTTCAATTAGATACAATCCCAAATGATTTCTCATCAAGAACATTGCAAACAGTTAACCAGATTAGCACATTCCTACAATGTTCTATTAAACCTTATATGCAGAATCAAAAGCAGAACAACCCAAATCATTTAATGATACAGAAAACACAAACAAGCTCCAATTTAATACAATGGTGTAAGAAAAACTCACCTGATAAAGACTTTTCAAGCATTTAGAACAGCCACCAAGGCCAGGAAATCCATTACCATTGCCACCACTCAAGCAATTCCTCTCCAATCTCTCAACATTTCCATCTCCTTCAAGAATCCCGATCCGGTTAACCGAAAACGCTTCAGGGCAGCTCAAAGGGCGCAATCTGATCCCGCAATAGCAATAAACAGCATCACAAGTCTCATTAGGTTTCATAAGCTCAATTCCCCTTTGATTCAAAGCTTGATCCAAGTTGCTAACGCAAGTTTCGGAATCGTCGGGCAAGAGTGGTAGATCATACGCCGCGGCGGCCGTGTGACGGGAGCCGGCCCGCTGCAATGCGGTGGCGGAGTAGGCGGCGTAGAGCCAAGCGGCCAATGCCGGGCAGCAGCGGCTGCGGTGGAGCTGCCCGGAACCACCGCAAGCGGTTTTGATGCCGTGGAAGAGGTCTTCGGACAGGTTTAGTGGGCAGGCTTGAACGTCGGATTGTTCTGGGAGCGCCGGAATAGTCGCCGGCGGCGACTGGGTTATGTGAAATGGGTGGATTGTTAATGGGTCTGGATGGGGAAGGGAGAAAAATGAGGGGAAAAGAGAGAATAGAAGCAGGATTTGTGGGATTGAAGACATTGATGAAGAAAGTGAGACTTGGAGGAAATTGAAGAAGATGAAGAAGAAAAAGGGCAAAAAAGGAAAGACAAAATAAAGGCAAAATGAGAGAATTGGATGGGGAATTGTAATGTTGCTCTTTCTCTTATAGTTTTGAGATAAATAATTAAAATGTGTGGGTAAGTTGTTTATGAATAATTAAACAACCATGGAAGTAAAGTGAGGAATATTTAGTGCTTCTTTGACCACCCAAAAAGGAAAAAGTATCTATTTTCAAAAAAAAAAAAAAAAAGGGGAAAAGTCTCTGTCATGTTATCAATCCAAGAAAGGAAGAAAAAACAAAAAAACAAAAGGGTTTCTCAAAGGTGGGATTTTTAAGAAGAAATTGAATAAGAAGTATTGATCATAAAAGTCAAAAAATATTTATATGGTAAACATTTTTTTAGTTAGAATACAATATTATATAATATAGTTTTAGAGTAAGGTTAAACCTAAATAAGATATTCGATTCCATTAAAATGAAATTGAACCATAATTTAAGATTTTGTAAACTTAAAGAAAATATCTTATTAAAGATTTGATATTAATAGCTTGAAATTGTAAGACATGTTTTTTTTTTTTTTTTTTTTTTTTGACCTGAAATTGTAAGGACATGTTAAACTTCTTCTTTAAACCCTTTTTTGGTTTGGGGTGGAAGGTTTTTTTTTTTTTTTTTTTTTTTTTTTGAAAAGTTGTAGGTTAAAAATTTTGAATCTATATCTCTATGTCAAAAAAATATGCATCTCATTTATTAACTTTACATGTGCTTTCCACAAAAATGTTTTTTTTTTTGCAAATAATATAAAAGGTAGAACTACCTTGTGTTTTAAAATTTTAAAAATACTTTTTTTTTAATTCAACCACATTTTTCTTTGTTGCTAAAATTCTAAGATTTCTTTGTGTCTTTGACTTCATATGTGTACTTTTTAATATTTATCCATTGGGAAAACTAAAACATACAGAATTGGGGAAAAAAAACAAAAAACAAAAAACAACTAAAACATACAAACTTAAACTATATTTTCATATTAAAAAAAAAAAAAAAAAAAAAAATGGCCGACATTTCAGTTTAAATTAAAAAAATGTAAATTGTATAAATTGCAAATATAAAAGGAAATGATTCTCAATTATTTCACCTTTATCATAGATCTTATCATAATTATTATCATTTTTTTAAAGATCATAATTATTATCATGTTAGTTTAATATCTGTGGTAAGGATTTCAACTTTTGATTTTTAATTTTTCTTTTTTGGAATTTAATACACCATGTAGAATGAAAATTTGTTTTTTTTAGATACTTTATGTTAATTTAGTGATCTTGTAACAATATTTCGATAGATATATATTTAAATCCAACCACATATTTGGAAATCTCATAATCTCTTAATTACAAAATGTTCAATTATAATCGATCAATTGTTTTTGTATTCAAATTAACCTATTAAGGATCTCATGGAAGAATATTGTTTTTTATCAAATGAAATATTTGGTAAATAAATTGAAGATGGGTACAAAATGTTCTTTTGTAAATAAAAACCTTTTTTCTGAGTTAATATGTAATGTATTATCATAATTGTTGATATTGTGATGTAATTTATTTTTTGGTTGCTCGTGTGGTAGTAAATGATGTCACACACAAATGGTGACACGTGAAAATTCTTACATTTATAAATATTATTTAATAATGTCACATGTTTTGTTATTTCTTCTTCGTTCGTACACACTGCACAATATTAAATTTTGGAGTGAAAATAAATTCTGAACGAAATTAAATTTAATCTCTAAAATTCTAAAAAAAAAAAAAAGAAAAAAAAAAATCTCTAACGTCTCAATTTTGAAAAATTGTACCAAAACATTTTATTTGTATATTAAAAAATGAATATCCCATGATATCAATGTGTATTTCCATTGACCAAAAGATTATTTCAATTGTGGTAGAACTAAAAAAAATTCTCAATCAACAACCGTGTGTTAATTTAATGGGTTTAAATCTTCTCATCTCAATTAAAGAGTGTTCATACATTTTCTAAAAATTGAACCAATCAACCAAAACTGATTGAGTAAAGGTCGGTTAGAAAATTATTTAACCAAAAATTTGTTGGATAAATTGTTCCATTTAGACGGTTATAAAATTTTTCTTTAAATAACATTAATATTTTTCATTGATTAATTTGCTTTCTTATTTAATTATTATAAAATTAACTTAAATTTAAATGTGTTTCCAAAAATTATTTAATATGTCCAATTTTTTAAAATTAAATCTCAAAATTTTATTAAATGAATTAACAGACTTAACAATCAACTTATGATGTTGTTTTTAAGCAAATCGATGGGTCGATTTTGGTGTAAATTTTTACCGAAAATCGACACAATCCATGTACATCCCTAATCTCAATAGTTGTTGATATATATATATATATATATATATATATATATTATTTTTCTACCTAGTTTTTAATTTAATTTTTTTGCATTCACAAAAAACAAAACAAAGCTCCAATTATTGTTTGTAGACATGTTTGGTTCGGTGGTTGGAATCCAGATTCCCAAAATTTAGTTTCCCCGGAATGCAGCATCCGAATAGAGATAGTAAGTTTTGAAGAAATAAATGTAGAGAAAGACCAAAAAGCCATTAGGTTTGGAATTGGACTAGCTTGGGGTTTACATCATTTGCGGCTGAATAATATATTAAAGCAATGAAAGCAACATTCTCATTATTTCAATTCATATTCCCTTGAAAATACCACCCACTTTCAAAGCTCCTTTTTTTTTTTGGCTTAATTATATTGATTGGCCAAACCCTAAATAATCCTATTGTTTGATTGAAAAATCATAATCATAATACCCATCTTTTCCTTTTATCTTTATTCATAAAGGTATAAAATGGCTTAGCAATATCAAAAAATTTACCCCAAACAGATTTTTTACCCATCTTTTTGGTAAATCAATTTAAACATAAGCCTTCAAATTTCACTATCATAATTCGTACGAAAATACAAATTTGTGGCTACTAATTTTCTTTCCAAATCAATAATTATGAAATAGATGATTGGATTATTGACATTTGTATTATTATTATTATTTGAAATCGATAATTGGCATTTGTCGATATTGATTCATTTGATCATTATATATTATCCATTTGAATTTATAATCAGTTAGCATTTCAATCGATAGTTTGTAAACTACTTTATAATTTAGTTACGTTGATATATTAATTTCATAACTTATATTTAAATTTATTGTTTAATTTTTTCAAACAAATAGTTCAACAAATTAAGCAGATAAAAAATTATTTTGTAAATTGAAATATTTCAATACTCAAGTTATATTTTAACACTAACACTATCATCAAAAAAAAAAAAAAAAAAAAAAAAACCCTAACACTATCTTAATTGAAGATTGTCAAATGAATTGGGGAGGTGTTTGTTTGTTGGGTTAAAATAATCCCTAGGAATTATTTTAAACCTTCATTTTGGTAGAGGGTTTAAAATAACCCTCCACCAAAATGAGAGTTTAAGATGACACCTCCATTTCTTTTCTTTCTTTCTTTTTTTTTTTTTTTCTTTTTTAAATTTATTTTCAACACTTTTACAATTAAATATGTTTTGTAATTTAAAATTAGTAATATTTCAAAATTAATTTTATTTTTTATTTATTTTTTTGAACTATCTGACTTTTTTTTAATTAAATAATTAAAAATTGTTTGTCTTTATGATATAATATTGTAAAAACATATTGGATTTAAAATTAACAATAATTTTATAACCAATTTCATGTTTTAAATTATATTTTGTTATTTAAAATTAATTATAGTTTTATAATCAATTTTATTTTTTTGTTTAAAAATTTTAATTAATATTTATACATTTGTTTACTATTATTAGGTTTAAACTAATTAATTAGAATTTTTTTTCTTATTTAAATAATATCATATTTTCAAAATATATTTTATAATGTGAGAATAACAATAATTTTATATTCATTTTTTTTATTTTAAACTTTTTTTAAAAAAATTGTATTCAATGACATAATATGAATGATTCATCATTAATTCACTCATTATCATAAAATTAGTTATTTTATAAATTTTTTAGTAATTCTTTAAAATATAAAGTAAAATTCACAATCTAAATAAATTATTATAGTTTAAAATATGTTTTTTTCTTGTTTTTTTTGTTTTTTGTTTTTTTGTTTTTTTTTTTAATTCACCATTTTTGTTTTTAGTTATGTTTTGTAATTTTAAAGTAGTTATATTTTTATAATTAATTATATTTTTTTGTTTAATATTTTAATTATAATATTTATCTACCTAATATTTTTTTTTCAACTAATTAATTAAAGATTGTTTTCCTTTACCTAATAAAGTATTTTTAAAAAGTGTTTTTTGAAATTTATAAATCAACTATAACTTTATATTCAATTTCATATTTCAAAAATAAATTTTATAATTTAATATAGTTTCCTAATCAATTTTTTTTAACATTTTTATTAGAATTTTTTTGTATACTTAATATCAATAAGTTTGAGTTAATTAATTGGAATTTATTGTCCTTCACATAATATTTTAAAAACATCAAACTAGTTCATTTGTAAACTTTTTATGTGATTATTTAAAATAAAATTCATATCAGACAAAAATATTATGGTGAATACCAAATTAAATAATATTAGTCAATAAAGTTATGAACATAAATATAATATTTGAGATTTGAAATAATAAACAATTAAAAAAATTATTTTTATTAAAAAAAGCTCATAAATGTCAAATCATCCATAAATAACAAAACTTTCCTACAACTCTTCTACAAACATCCAAACGAGCTTTTATTATAACCCTTCTAAAAATAAATACATCTAAACGAGTTTTTATTATAATTCTTCTACTAAATCCTTCACAACTTGTCATCCAAATACCTATTTAAAATAATCCCTCAAAATACCCTCAACCAAACACCTCCTGGATATGCATTAGTTATCTTGATTGGTTGTAATCTATTTCAACTCTACGATCAAGAATTTCATTCTGAAAATCGATATTTATGAGAAAGTAATACTCTCTATTGTTCGTTCCATCCATAACATTAATTTTTTACGACAATGATAGTAACTCAAAGGCATCAATTACAACCCTAAAGAGGTTAGATGTTTAAATCTCTTTCTCTCAATTATTATACAACTAAAAAAATATTATAATTGTCAACAAAAGCAATAGCTCAGTAACATCGGTGTACATTCAGTGATCAAGAAATCACGAGTTTGAATCTCTCTCCCACAATAACCAAAAAAAAAAAACTATAATTCTTTTTTAAAGTATTTTTAAAAGATATTTTGAAGAAAAATAGATTCGACTCATTAACCTAAAAAGGAAGGTAAAATAAAATTTAAAAGTGACATATATTTTGTAACGATGTTGTATTTACCAAGCACGCCTCACCGGTAAAAGCTGCCAGCAACAGAAACTATATTTTTTATTTACAGAAAAAAAAAAAACAGGAATAAGCAATTAGCACTAAACTGTGAAAAAGTAAAAGAGTCTACACTTTATTGGCAAAAGAGAACCCTTTCTGCCCTCCTCTTCCTCCACTATATACTTTTTTGTTCATTATTTTATATTTTCATAAAAAAAATAAAAAGAGAATTAATTTTTAAATAAAAAGACCATGATGGTAAAAATGGAAAAAGGGTTTGAAATAGAGAAAAGGAAGATGGAATTTGGTCCACCATTCTTGTCATTATGTATTATTTCTAGAGAGACTTTAGTTTGCTCCCATACCCCACTCATTTCCCTTGTTTACACCCAAACATCATTGAAAAGTAATCCTTAAAACAACTAAAAAGTTTTAACTAACAATTTTTTTTTTTTTTTTTTTTTTATATATATTTTGATTAAAATTAGTTGGTGACCAGTTGACTTTAGTTGAATGGTTGTAATCAAATTCAACTCTATGATCACGATTCAATTTTAAAATTTTGGATTTAACTCTCTCTTATTTGAGAGTGGTTATATCTTTTTATGTTGGATTTGAAATTACATTTCTCAATTTGAACTAAAAAAAAAGCTTGTTGAACATGTTTTGTTAAAGAGTTAAAATAATGTTAATATAATAAACTATAAATAAATGTGATAAATGAATTTTATGATGGGACATTAAAAAAAAAAAACTTTTAATAACATATATTAGTTTGTGATGAGTTCAATTTATGGTGGTCATCTACTTAAGGATTAATTTCATACGAGTTTTCTTGACAACCAAATATTGTAGGGTCAAGCGGTATATCCTGTAGTCGAAATGCACGCAAACTGGTCCGAATAGTCACGAATATAAAAAAAAAAAACATGTACTAGTTTTGGTCGATGATATATACCTTAATCAATTGCATTTAGTTGAAAGGTATACTTTTTAGTACAACAAACATGGAAATTAACCTTTGAACTTTCTATCTTTAATAAATGTCGTTTTTAATTCAATAATATGTGTCATGGATTATTTAAAACATCAAATAGATATATCTTACCTCTTAATTAGTTAAAGTACTATATCCAAATCGACTTAGAGTAAATGTATTAACTTTGTTGAACTATGTTCATACATACACCTTAACTGAAAACACGAATAACTAATTGTAATATATTTTGTTAATTATTCTCCCTCATGCACTAGATAAATTTTAATAAAATGATACGAGCAAAAAAAAAAATCTGATCCAAACAAAAAAAATTAGGTTAAAAGTATAAGTAAAGGAATACATGTTAATTATTATTCAATTCTGTTTATTTTGGTAAATAAATATGTGATAAAAAAATATTATTATTTATCTGAAAAATGTAACTTTATTTAAAGTAAAAACACATTTCCTTACCTATTACATTTAACCTATGTTGTTGTTTTTTTTTTTTTCTTTTGAGAATGACATTTAACCTATGATTCTTCCTTTTATTTTCAATGCTATTTCTTTGATGGTTGTTATATTTTAATATTAATGAGTTGGACTTATGTTGCAGAATAGTTTTATTTCTTTAACAAGTAATGACTTAGGGCAAGATTTTGGTGAATCTAATGAGTGTCAGAGCTTAGTGAATTGTGGGCATGTGACTCTTGGAAATCCCATCCTTAATTTATGTTTTGACTAATTTATCTTTTGATTAAAAAGAAAAACGGTGTTATTGTTTTTTGTTTTTGTTTTTTTAATTTTTTTTTTTATATAATTTATATTACCTGTAAATTATATGTTTAGGAAGTACTATGACGGGTCCTATGTAAAAATTTATCCATGTTTATTTATATGGTAGAAAAAATTTCTCCAAACTTTGCACTTCTCTAAACAACTTTCTTTTTTCTTTCAAATTATATCTCTCCTACAAATAACATCTAATTTTATTGCAACTATTCATTCAAATATCACGTTCAAATTCCTCAATTTTTCTATTTTTACTCAATTCCTCAAAACTAAACATAGTTAACAATAAATTTTTTTTTTTAAGTTTTATTTCAAAATCAATTGATAATGAAAATAACCCACATTTCTTCATTATAAAGGTTGAGAACACCTCACCCTTTTTTTTAATCAACTCTTCACACCTTTTCAATGTATAAAATAGGAAAATTGATCTTCCGATATATGATGTTTCTTTTAGGTTCACCAATTTTAATTTGGATTCGAATTATACATGTCTAGGTTTAATTTAAATATCAACTTGGGTTGGATTGATCATTCACTTGAATTTAATGACATACCATAATAGATTGGTATGAATTTTTCATCTAAAGATAAATAATTTGTAATAAGAGGAAGTGAGGAAGAAGAGAACCTCCTACCTACACATAGATCCCACTAGGTATACTGTTATATAT